>VMBQ01004611.1:0-40084 GCA_007657795.1 Dreissena rostriformis
CAAAAGTTTCACAGCTTATGTTATTTGTTATTGTCTTGCCGACTCAAAATAAAATTTATTTGATTTGATTTGATGTGCGTAAAGTGTCGTCCCAGATCAGCCTGTGCAGTCCGCAAAGCCTAATCAGGGACGACACATTTCGAATAAACTGGAGTTTTGCTAAGAATAGACTTTCTATAAGTGAAAAATATCCTATAAGCGAAAAGATGTGTCCCTGATTAGCCTTAGTGGACTGCACAGGCTAATCTGGGACGACACTTTCCTCACATGCATTGAACACCCTTTTCCCGGAGCGAGGCGCATATATAATTCTACCTTTGTGTATAAAAATAGCTCAGAATCAACGGATGACGTTTTATTATTTTGAATACGGGTTTCCGTGCCTGAAAACTAACTAGCCAACCAATTAACATGATTCTTTGTTAAAGCTTTATTTTAATACTTTTCGAAAACGGTTCAATTTTACAACCTTTGACCTAGACCTCTGACTTGTTGATCTCAAAATCGGTACGTTTTTGTCCATTTCTATCAAGTAAGCAGCACACCAATTTGAACGCTCGCATGTCAAAGCATCATTGAGATATCGCGCGGAAACGAATGTCATGATACATGACCTTTGACCGTAAAGTTGATAGGTGTCTTCCATGTTTCTGAGCAACCACATATGTTGAACTCTTCTATAGTTATCTCGGGGAAACGAATTTAATGTTACGAGCCCATGTGACATTGACGTGTTACATGTTTACCTCACAAATCAAGAGGCGTCTTCCTTTTCTCCTAAGTAACCAGCAATTCAGTTGGGATGATCTTAGGTCAAAAACGGTATCTGTGTACCGTGAGGAAACGATTTCATGTAACAAGCTTATGTGACTATGACCAGTTGACCTTAAAACCAAAACGAGTCTACCTTTTCTCCCAAGTCACTAGCATACCATTATGGATGATCGTAGAGAAAAGCCTATTCAAAACATTTTGCATCAACACATTTCCTGCAAAATGTGCCTGTGACCTTCAGTTTTGACCTTTTACCTAAACATCAAAAGGCGTTTTCTTTTAATCCCTAGAATGGATATGTGTAGGCAAAAGCATCTTCAAATATATAATGCAGAAACGAATTGTGTGTTACAAGCCACTTGAACACTCACCTTGACCGGCTGACTACAGAATCAATAGGGTCTTAACTTCCTCCCAAGTAAACGATCTAACGATCTACAGACAGACACGTGCAAATCAATATACCCCAATGTCTTGAGCAGGGTCTTTATTGCACATTATTAAGTTGTGTACATGTTTGAAAATGCCGCCACGGTTATTGAATGTGTTGCTTTATTTACACACTCAAACCAAATGTGCTGCTTTATTTACACACTGAACGGAAATATTCTGCTTTATTTACACACTCAAATGAAACGTGCTGCTTTATTTACAAATACAGGTGAAATGTCCTGCTTGGTTTACACACTCACATGAAATGTGCTGCTTATTTTACACACTCGAATGAAATGTGCTGCTTTATTTACACACACACACACACACACACACACACACACACACACACACACACACACACACACACACACACACACANCATCATCATCATCATCATCATCATCATCATCATCATCATCATCATCATCATCATCATCATCATCATCATCATAATCATCACAACTACCACCACTATCATGATCATCATCATCACAAGTATCCTCATAAGATTTACCATTATGTTTTGCTGAGATAAATAGTTTACTTAAACTTCAATGCTGTTCAATGCTGTTTTTCCAAAAATATTTGGTTCATATATGGAGTTAAATGCTTGCGTTATCTTAAACAGTTGGTTATTATGATTTTATTAATACTTGTCCCGGAAACCAGTTTGCTATAAACCGTGCATTTTTCTATTAGTATCGATTAATTATGTAAGTACAAGACATAACGAATTAAACAAGAAGTGGACTTTATATAATTATATTGAATGTTGGTACATTAATTTGTCTATAGGGATTCTTACGGAATTATTGTATTGACCCTCACGCCAATTCACACGTTACGGCCTTTGATATCGTTTACATTAACCAGGCTGAAAACCATATTTCTGTACGTATGGACTTTTTTTTTCGTCTTAGCAAGCATTTGAACTAATTTGGTGGGATACTAGAATCATGTGTTATAATTGGAGTCTGATATGTTATACTCATTATTGGTTAGCTTAGTAATTGACTGACAAAATAAGAGAGGATGGTCTTTCTAGAAGCTGCTCGAATTTTCCGGTTTGCTTAAAAATTTTAATTTATGACATCTCAGTTCGATTTTAAGGAAATTCAAGCTTTCGTTTACCCGTGGGCAAAGCGAACTGCAACGGTACGTCAAAGTTTTGACAAGGTCATAAAACAGTGCTAACGGCGTGTCTTTTTCTCACCTTGGGGTGCATTTGAAAGGACCTCCGTTGAATACAAGTCACCGGAAGTTCAAATGCCTTCAGGAAATTTAATTTTTATTTAAATATTTGAAATATGTATATTTATGCTTGTGTTTAACACATTGATACATTTCTCGATACGAGTGTAATAATGAGCCGAATTTGTGTCGTGTTCTGAGAAAACTGGGCAAAATGCTTGTGCGTAAAGTGTCATGGGACGACACTTTCCGCCTTAACTGGATTTTCGCTAAGAAGAGACATCATTTTAACGAAAAATTCCAAAATAGCGGAAATTGTCGTCCCTGATTAGCCTGTGCGGACTGCACAGGCTAATTTGGGATGACAATTTACGCACAAGCATTTTGCCCAGTTTTCTCAGAACACGCCGAATATGAACTTATGTCCATCCTAAAATTATTTATTAGCTACAAAAGCATATGAGCCTCGCTCTTGCAAAACGGGGTTAAAAACATGCACGTACAGTGTTTTTAACAGATAACAGACTATCAAGGAAAAGTTCCCCGGGTACTCTTACGTATACTACAATGTACCCCGGGTACGGAAAATATACTTAAACGTACCCGGGAATATAAACGCTAAATTGGTCGTTGTCGGCTCTTTTTTTGTGTCAAATTAATTATTTTCATATGTATGTCAATATTCTGTAAAATGGCGTCTATATTATCGAAACGTATACTTGAAAAGCGTTGTTAAGCCGATTTTGTTCAAAGAGAATTTTGTTTCGTAATGTTTTACGACATGAGTTTAGGCGGTAATAAAACTCGGTTACAGTCTTATATTGGCCGGGTACGTTTTAGTATATTTTCCGTACCCGGGGTAAATTGTATTTTACTTAAGAGTACCCGGGGTACTGTTAAGTAGTACCCGGGCCGACATTGACCAGTCGAGTCAAAATTACAGCTCCCGCTAAGAAAATTCGTAGCGAGTAAAGTCATTGTTGGAGCAATAGTAAGACTTACAGAAATCATTTATTATTTAAGATGTTTTTCATCGATTTTTAACTGTAAAATCAGTATTATTCGAAGGATATTAATATGCGTGGATTTCATGGGTCGACCGATCCACGAATTTGTCAAGAAAAAACACACACACGAAATTTCATGATGACGAATATAAATGCTTTTACAGTATATAAAACGTGTTCATGGACAAGTCAACGAGTATCGAAAGATATCGTGCAAATTTGTCTCTCGTTTCTTTGTAAGTATCTGTTGCTCTATGCAAACGAATGTCTCGCCAGTTTAGCCATTGCTGTTAGTATGAGCCTCGTCGTGCGAAAATGCGTCTTAACCCTTTGCATGCTGGGAAATTTGTCGTCTGCTAAAATGTCGTCTGATGAATTTCTAAAATTAGCATTTTCTTTGTGTTTTTTTTCAAAGAATACTATCAGAAGAGCAAACAGTTTGGATCCAGATGAGACGCCACGTTCTGTGGCGTCTCATCTGGATCCAAACTGTTTTCAAAGGCCTTCAAAATTCGGTTCCAGCACTGAAAGAGTTAAGTCTGGTCAAGCGCTACAATATCTGCTTATGCGACCAAGAAATCATGCGTGACTTCATAGTGGACAGCAAACTCGCAGGCTGGTCTGGAGCTTTCCTGACCGCATATGACATAAGACCCATTATTGCAGGATGTAGCTAATATACAAGCGCAAAGCGTTTTTTATGTATTGATTAGGATATATAACTTCTACAAGAAGACATTAACGTATATAAAGCAACACTATTTTTTCAGTGGAATAAGAATATATTTGAAGAAAGTGATTACAATTGAACACGAAATGACAGAATGCGCTGCGTGTCAAAGGAAGAAACCATGGTAACGATGTAGGATGGATTTCACGGGATGGATTTTGTCGGAACACCGGTTTACATCTATCGACTGAACCGTCAAGGAAACCACTTAGCCGCCAACCAATCTGAAAGTAGAATTAATAATAATAATACAAATACTGATTTCTGGATAATGTTATTTTTGCAGACTTTTACTTGAAATACGCCGAACAAAAAAAGTGACTTGCTGCGGTTGCGGTGATGTTTGTAATGTTAGTCTTGCTCTTACTATTGACGGATTCATTGTTAACCCATTCATGCTTAGTGGACTCTCCCATCCTTCTAAATTGGATCAATTTATTTCCAAAATTAGGGGTGTCTAGTATATTTATTTCTATATTTAGANTTAACCCATTTATGCCTAGTGGACTCTCCCATCCTTCTAAATTGGATCAATTTATTTCCAAAATTAGGGGTGTCTAGTATATTTATTTCTATATTTAGAATATTTTATACAGAAATTCCTTTAAGCAAACAGCGCAGACCCTGATGAGACGCCGCATCATGCGGCGTCTCATCTGGGTCTACGCTGTTTGCCAAGGCATTTTTTTCTAGACGCTAGGCATAAATGGTTTAATGATAGTGATGCGATCTTTGATGTTATTAACGCTCAATTGGTCGTTGTAGGCTCAGGTACTTCTTAAAGTATAATACAATGTACCCCGGGTACGGAAAATACGATTGAAGGCACCCGGTCATACCCGGGGTATTTTTTAGAATATTTTCCGTACCTCGGGTACTGTGTAGGACACTTAAGAGTACCCGGGGTACTTTTAAGTAGTTTTTGAGCCGACAATGACCAATCGAACGTTATTATATTAGAGCCATGCTCCGAGAAAAGGAGGTT
Source organism: Dreissena rostriformis (assembly GCA_007657795.1). NCBI lineage: Eukaryota > Metazoa > Mollusca > Bivalvia > Myida > Dreissenidae > Dreissena > Dreissena rostriformis. The sequence continues at coordinate 5,123 of VMBQ01004611.1, forward strand.
TAATGCATGTGCGTAAAGTGTCGTCCCAGATTAGCCTGTTCAGTCCGCACAGGCTAATGAGGGACGACACTTTCCGCTTTTATTGTATTTTTCGTTTGGAAGATGACTCTTCTTGGCAAAAATCCAGTTTAGGCGGAAAGTGTCGTCCCTGATTAGCCTGTGCGGACTGCGCAGGCTAATCTGGGAGGACACTTTACGCACGTGCATTTTCTCAGAGCACGGCTCATTTGTATTGTTGCTGTAGGTGCTGCTACCGGTGCTATACTAATTTGTACTTACACATTGACTCCGGTGGACTGGTTGGACACGAAGAGGGGTACGGAGCGCGGGCGGCTCAGCTGGGACACGATTATGAACAAAAAGAACAGTAGGCCGATGCTCATAACGAAATTTTCATGAAAATGAGAAGGAATTATGAATATGTTTTCACATTAATTAGAAGTTGACAATGTAACTAATAGTTAAAAACTGTTAATAGATATGTTCTTTTAATATGTACAAACTCATTATTATCGTATAAGTTATACAATATTGCAATATCTTTATTACCCAGTATTGCCCACTATTGCCCAGTAAAACCCATTAAAACCCGGGTTTTCCCAGTATTACCCGCTCGGGCCGGTCAATACTATAAAACCCGGGTTTTATGCCAACCCTGCACAAGATTACTTAAAATTGAAACTAATGAGAGAGAACCCTGCCTCTATAGCAGAAGCTGTTAGAAGTGCAATGAATGAACAGAACGTTTGGGCCCGATTTGAACTAAAAACACAAGTAAACAGACTTTACAACCAGACGACCATTAATGAACAAACCCGAATGGAAATCGACCATCTCAGACCATCAACAAACTGCACATATTGTAAAAGACCTGGCCACGTCATTCAGGACTGCCGACGTAGAAAACATGAGATAAATGCTTATACAGTTGGTCAACGCAATACAAATTATCAGACAGGACATGACAAAAACTGGAAAGACAAAATCGACTGTTGGAACTGTGGTATACTTGTACACTTTAGTAGGGAATGTACCAAACCTAGGCAATTTACAAATAAAAAAAAACTAGCATCCTCTTATCATAGTGGGGTCAATGATAAGAAAACAAACGTGCCGACCTATAACATTGCTTTGTGTGGAAGTCCGAACTCTTGTCTCATTACAATGGCTGGTTTTCAATTTCGTAGCCTCATAGATAGTGGAGCAGAAGTCTCCTTAATTAGCAAACGTACCTATGTTATGTTTAAAAGTAAACCAATACTCATAAACAAAAAAGTAAATCTAAAATCAGTTTAGTGAAATTCTCTTTATGTTCACGGAAGCGTCAAATTAAAATTTAAAATAGGAAGCGTTTCTAGAGAACACATGTTTTTGTAGTTGAAATCATAAATAGAAATGTCATTTTAGGAAGAAATTTCTTGCAAGACAATGGCGTCCGTCTATATTTTGATTTAGGCTGTTTAAGAATTGATCACTGTTATGTACCTTTAGAAGAAGATGTACACCTTTCTACTATTGCGAGATTGACTAAGCACACTATCTTAAAACCTCAAACTGCTTATAGACTTTTCGCTGTAACTAAACGAGGCTGCGTACAATCGAACCAAACATATGATTTTTGTGGAATAAGCAATTCTTTCTTTGATAATGAACCTGGTTTGACTATAGTTAATGCAGTCGTCAAAACAACACGTGACCAAAAAAAAATATGACAGGCGAAACCCTTATATACTATTACCGGATAAAGTCTTAAAATATGGCACTTGATAATATACAAAAACTTTTGAATAATTGAAGATTGATAAGTGTTGTTCAGCTCATTTGTATTAAGAAAATATTCATAAAGTGATGACATACCTTTACTTTTTGTAATTGATGCTCATTCGCATATACATAGTCAATGCGGATTTATCACGTGATCATTAGTCTTGTTTGCTTAAACTCTCCGCCTCAAACACCTTTATCCCCCTCTGCCCTCCACACAGCAGGACATATGTTATTTAAAACAAACATATTGAAACTTATTTATATCAACTTCCTCCCGTTAATCCAATAGTGTGGCTTCTTAAAATAATTTCAGATTTTATAATTTCGGGCGTTAAAGTGAGATTTCAGGCTCACGGGGCTCCTTCCGACGCCGTTCTTTTCATATAGAATTTTGACATTTAACAAAGAAATTAAAATGCACGGTATGCCATGTGACCTTAATGAAACTAATTCGTGACCACATTTCAATAACACTATTAAAATAAAATGTGATCACTTACCAAAATAAACAATATCCAAAACAAAATACAGATCGCCGTACAAATATTATAGCTGATTGTTAAATTGTTTTAATATAGCTATTTCATCATTCAGTCTCAATGTGTTCATTGTGAAATGTTACATTTTATTAAAATACACGGCACTGGACTTGTTTTAATTTCATCGTATTGTCTACATTTCGTCTCCTAGTTGTCCACAAAGAAAATGTCAATTACAGGCATGATGTTTGCATGGAGAAATTCCGTAATTGTGGCCAATAACACTTAAACAATTGTTTACAGCATTGCTACAGCTTTGATAAACATAAAGTCTGACCTCGATGATACACATTCTATAAAACATAACAAAGAGAGAAATTAATTTAAAAAAAAACACAACTACGGACATGGATATATGTCCCAACCAAAAATAAATTATTTGAAATATTTCACTGAAAAGAATAATGTATCATTACTCTATTGCTACATGAAAGAACACGTGATTATCATGTTTATTCAATAAATTTGTATCCGATTAATACAAATAGTTCACCGGTCATTGTATAAGCTATTTTTTGCATCCCTACTAGTTTGTGATTTAGTGTTGTCCCTATCAAACAGTTGTCATTTAAGTGTTACAGTGTACATGTGTAGCGCCGTTAAATGTCGCATCGCCGTTATATGTCGCAAGCTACGAGATTTGTCGCAACGTTGATGATACATGTCGTAAGGAACGATAAATGTCGTAAATCCTACTGATGATATTTGTCGCAACTTTAACGATAAATGTCGCAAAAAATTACACTTCCGATATATGTTATGTCGCAACATTAACGATAAATGTCGCAATCTTTGTAAGTCATGTTTACGAAGTTTTGGGCGACTGGTCAGTTTTTAGTTAGTATTGTCCGAAATGGTTAGTTGTGGTCAGTATTTTCCATAATTGTCAGTTACGGTCAGTGTTGTCCGAAAAAGGTCAGTTGTGGTCAATATTGACCCAATCAGTTCTTATAAGTCTTGGCTCGAGTAACAAGTTGTTGATTTCCCTGTGCTTAATTGACTGCTGTTATCAAGATTGGTCATTATAGTCCTCCTCAAGTGCATTTGGTTCCGCGGGTTTCTAGTCCAGTTCTGATGGAAAATAATAAGGAAGAATCGCTTGAAGAAGTTGCGTATATTCCTCCTCAAGTGCATTCAGTTCCTGAGATTTCTATTCCGGTTCCGGATGTTTAGCTGAAGCTTTCAAAGGAAGATGACATGGTTTCAAACAACACTTATCCTTCAGGAAATGCGTTTGAATGTCCAGAGCTTCTAGAATATGATTAAAGATGTGAACAGTATACCGATGTTATATGTGAAGGTGAAGTGCGTGGTAACCAGTGTATGAGGTACCTGTCCATTTACAGGAAGTTTATTTACAGTCAATTGTTGGTATTAATGACTAACAGTGTGATTTCAAGATGTTTTTGCCAAAGATAAGCATGACTTTGGCAATTCCAATGACATTGAACACTTAATTTACACCGGAAGTTCCAAACCAGTTAAGCCGAGGATTTGAAGGACTCCTGCTTGATTTGCTGGGGGAAAAGGAAGTGCTTCTGAACAGAAAGCTAGATGCTGATGTATTAAAAGAGTCGAAAGTAAATGGATGTCAATACCAGTTCTGATACGGAAGTGCGATGATAAAGTCCGCTAGTGTATTGACGGTCGTGCATTGAACAATGAGACTGTGAAGGATACCTATCCACTGCCTTTAGTGGAGGATTTGCTGCCTTTTTTTAAATAAATGGAATTGTCTATTTAAAATGATTGTTAGCAATAAGACCTTCGTACTGTGGCTGACATCAGTCAATTCGTTATGCCATGTTTTTGACATCAAAGCAGGTGCGGATCCAGGGTTTCGAATAGAGGGGGGGGCGTAGGTCAAGCTTTACAGGGGGTGGATACTTTAGTGAAAAATTGACAACCCTAAAACCGTTGATAGCAGCTTATGATATCCAATTCCATGCGCCGCTGGTAATTTTTGGGGGTTAAGATAACCCTTGGCATTCGATTTTAAGGCCTCAAATATGTACATTTTAATAAAAAAAAATCTTAGCTGATTTTAGGGGGGGGGGCACACGCCGCTTGCGCCCTCCTAAAACCGCCCTCGCAAAGGTCCCAAAACGTTTGGGGGAGCACCAACACGACACATTTGTTTCACAACTGTGAATATTGGAAAATAATCTGTTGCAATCAACATAAATGGAATTCAGAAATATGACATAAATATATTCCGACTTATATGAAGAATTGTCGTTTGTTTCTTAGTTTTGTCAATGACAACAGTAATGTATGTGTCGCTTAAGAGATTTTTTTCAGCCACTGACCTTATCTTATCGCCGTACAAGAATATTGAATTGACACAGACCCTAGTGCAAGCCTTTATTGAAATTTCGGTAGGAAAATCGGAAAGCATGTTCAGTTAACTGGTCATGATGACCGACAAGGAGGCCTTGTAATGTGAGCCTGATTACTGACGTTGGGTGTAAAGCCGATTCCCGACCAATTTAAAACAATGTTTTTTTTGACATTTTTTACTAAAACTTCACGTTTTTTGGTCGAAAATAAATAAATATGTCCGCTTCTGTCGATTTTCACCGCAGCTTACAATTATGGACAATACTGACCACAACTGACTATTTCGGACAATACGTACTAAAAACTGAACATTCTTGTGGAATTCGGCCCAAAGAGCCTCGTCGGGTAATCTATATCTAACCTTAGAGTTTTAGTCATTTTTACTTCAACTTTTCATTTTTAACATGACTTACAAAGGTGTGCGACATGTATGGTTAATAACAACAACAACAACAACATTTATTCAGCAATAAAGCTTATACAAGCTCATAGCCTACATTATAAATGCATTATACAATTTTATAGTAATGGTAGAAGATAGAAGTTGGACAATAGTGTAGTGTTATGCACTGCACATCTAATATTTACTAATTTACTTACAAGACATACGATTATACGAATGTACAGTCGGGTGAAGAACATATTGATACCGATGTTTCAAAACGAGATTATTTACTTAGAATATTTAAAATAAATGATTTAAAATAAAATATTTGCGTGGAACTTAATTTGAGATTACATAAATAAGTTTGTATTAATTCTAACATATTCTATAGATAAATATGCGTGACAAAGTTAACTTTCCTAACATGCATATGTATCAATTTTACAGTTATAAAACTAAATATATCTAAGTTATTTCATTACATACATACATGCATGTGAATATTCAGCGTGCATATATACACTTTTATATGAATATTAACAAATAACGGTATGTCAAGATCAACATACATGAGATTGCATAATTAATACATGTTTGTAATTATTATATCGATAAATATGCGTTACTAAGTTAACTTAAAAACTGCATGTGAATATACAGCGTACATACATACAATTTTATATGAATATTTACAAAAAAATGGTAATTCAAGATGAACCCACATCTATGTACCTAAACTATCATAAATGCGATCTTATATTTGGTTTCATTTATTTGTTGCGAACCCCATAGAATAAAAAAGCAGTGATGTATATTAGTTAATATACATACCTTAAAAAAAGGTAACAAATAAAGAAAAAAATGAGTAACAACTAAAATTTGTATACGATCATCTTTGGGTTGTATCTTCATAGCTATTGAAAATCGATGATTACGGTTAATTGTACAACTAAATACAGTTAACGTCACGATAACTCGTTTATAACCGGTTAAGTATTAAAATGTGCGACATATATCGGCAGTTAACATGTATGCGACATTTATCATTAAAGCTGCGACAAATATCGTCAGCAGGATTTGCGACATTTATTGCTCCTTGCGAAATTTTACGTCAACGTTGCGACAAATCAGGTAGCTTGCGACAGATAACATTACAGAACAGAACAGAACAAATCGTTTATTTCCCCCAAGTAGACAATATATACAATAAGGGCAATAAAGCAAAGCAAGATTATTTAATAAATTATAAACTTCCGTTTATATTAACAATATGGATTTGCAAAGACATGATGAATGAGATATGGAGAGGGTTGGGGGTACCATAGGTGGGTAGTAGTAGTACTAGTAGAGTATGATTAAATAATAATGGTATTTTTTTTATTAATTGTGATGGGAATAATCGTATTAATTATAATAGTTGTAGTAGTAATAATAATAATTTATTTATTCGGTAACGTGATAATGTAGTTCACATGCAATGTGAAAAAAAAAAAATCTACGATATTTCGTGGTTTGTGGCCGAATATATATTCGGTGCTGGGATGAGTTTTGCACAGGCGTACAGGCAGCAAAGATTGTTGTTTTCTTGGGAATATCGACATCTTTAATTGTGATAATAAACCGAGGCATACAAATCACGGAGAATGGATGGTTGCGTAACAATTTGAACCATGTGGCTCTTTTTGTGAATCCACAAACAATCGTTCTTCCAGTGTGGTTCACGCATGAGCGCATCAGCACAGACTCGAAAAAAGTCACGAGGTCGACATGTTTACAACACAATGGCAGTTGAGAAGGTAATTACAGTGCAGCTTTGCTTAACGGTCTAGCAGACAATAGAAACATAGAAATACCGTTAATTGTTGACGGTATGGGCGGATCAAGCATGCATTTTAAAGCTTAATTATTATGAATAAATATTATTTTTGATATCAACAAAACGTTTGTTTGAGAGGGTAGAGCAAATGAACACATGTTAGGGCAGGAACAATAGTCTACAATAATTAACATAGATATAGCAATAGAAATAAATTTACATTCAAATCACGGACATGTCCTATGTACATAATATACATTTTTTTTTATAATCAGACAATTATTCTCAGCAATTTACAATTAAATACATTTACATGTATGTAGAGTTCTGAATAATGGTTCACAATTATAAATTTACATTCACTACACTGACATGACTTTTACTCGACATATGTACATATTATTAACCGCGAGGCGACATTTAACGGCGCTACACAAGCTTTATATGATATTTATGATTTGTTTGATTGAATTCCCTTTTTAGAAAAAATGAAAGCGTTATACAAACATTTATACTTGAAATATAGGTGTGTGTTTATGTTTTTATGTATAGATTTAATTAGACGAAAAGCATACATAGGAATTATGGATACGAACATGAAAAACAATCAGTGTGTATCATATGAACGTTGTTTTTGCGCGATTTTGTAAGCATTAGTTCCTACAGGATATAAGCATAAACAAAAACTATTACATATCCGTGTACTACTACTAGTAGACGAAGTACAAGTAATCCAAACATATTCGTCGATTTAATTTTAACAACGATAAGTTGCAACTGTGTATAGCATTTTCAGTGTAATTGGTTTGATTTAAGGTGCGTCTTTTGACGGTTGTTAACTTAGGTCATATAGCATTTTTTGTATCGCCAGCAAAAACGTTCTGCAGTGAACTGTGGTTTCAAAAACATAAAAAGTGAAACTGCAGCTGCATCAGCAGGAGAGCAACTGTTTTTTATGGATAAATAGCAAGGAACCAAACAGCATGACACACACACACACACACACATTTNATGTAGAGTTCTGAATAATAGTTCACAATAATAAATTTACATTCACTACACTGACATGACTTTTACTCGACATATGAACATATTATTAACCGCGAGGCGACATTTAACGGCGCTACACAAGCTAATATACAGATCAGAACTATTTCTAAACATAAATTGCACACGAGTTAGGTCTGATTATTTTCAATATGTACTTCACAACCTGGTGCTGTTGAATATCGGCAATTTCTATTGGATGTTTATGTTTGCTTCGACGTTAAAGATTCATATTTAGTTTTAATAAAGTATTCTGAACATGCAAAAGTTGTTGATGACTCATTATAAAAACGTGTATGTAATCGTTTGAATGAATCGTATTATAAAGTTTTTATTGCATTCTCACCAAATAATTTATGATATAAACCAAAATGACGTACAGACGACATAGTTTTCAGACGAATTTACTTTAAATAGAATGTATTCCTTGAATAAATACGAAACCACGTACATGTTTTTCCAGCACAATCAGTACATGTGTTTAAAATAAAGTGAGCGATATAATTTAAACAAGACAAACACGGTCAAAAGTTAAACAAATAAAGGTGAAGAGCAATCGTTATATGAATAATAAGCGTTTGTTCTGGACAATGAAATATGAAACACAAGGAAGTACGGCTTTTAGTTTTAATACGTTTTTTCCCGGCAAATGTTTGAATAATAATCGCCATACGCATCATTCCGTACAAAACAAAAACTGATTAATGTGCCTAGTTATAAATATTCCTAAAAGGGTTCGACAACATACACGACTTTGCACTCACTGTTTTCGTTAATGATTTACAATAATTGACACGCATTAAAAGAAATATATTTATCAGTACAGACGTGTATACAAGTAACGCATGATTTATAAGTCATTGTTATGAAACTATATTTAAGTGATATTATCAGTGTTAAATTGTTTAATAATGTCTGAATTGACATAGAAGAATTTGTTGATTTCATTGTTAGATCGCTATAATTCTATTATATTTTTTCTTGATTGTTATAATAACATATGATTTGTATGACCGCATATCAAATGATGTCATATTATTAAATTATATTCGTTTACTGTTTTGTCGGGGTAAGGCTGTTTTAGAATCGCATTCGCCTCATACTATCAATTATACGTATGTTCTATTGTAAAACAAGTTTTCAATGCCGATTAAAGCTTTCACGACCAGTATATGGGTTGATAGACGTCATACATAACCAAATATTGTGTATTGGCCAATTGTTAGAAATTTTAAGTGACTTTCCTTGGTCACTGGACGGGTTTCAAAAGTTTTGTGAGGTCCTAACGGCATGAACATTCTGATCAGAATATTACATAATAATGTAATTAGACATACATGTTTTATTATTTATTGTTTCAATTTATCAGACCCAATCAAATCCATCAATGTAACCCAAACAAACGCTATATTTGTGCAGTATTTCAATGCTTATTTTGTCCTTCGAAAGATTTTAATTTAACGCGCTAATTTGCACTAACAAATCAAATCATTTGCGGGCAAAACGTATCAACACGCAATTTTTATAGTAATCCCATGCATAATATTTCCGATGGAAGATAGGAGAGATCCGCGCGATCTAATTCCTCACTTTTTGTATACTATTTAATTTATATCTGTGATGACGGAAGGTATGAACGATCCGCGCAATTTTTAGAGCCCGCCTTTTCTTCATGGTTTAAAGATAATTGTTCCCACGGAAGATATATGACAATTGCGCGAGTTTTATATTCCGATTGTTATTAAGTGTTTTATGGCCAACTGGTCTCACAGGAGATTTGTTAAGTTCCGCGAAAATATTGATCCCCTAGATTCCAACGGCTGCTGTATTTGTATATTGGAATCGTTTTTTGATGAAAGTGAACATTTCTCAAAATAAAAATCCCGATAGTTAGTATATAATTTAATGCTATGCATCGGGGGTCCAAAAGTCTTCCATAAATGGACACTATTAGTGTTTCTAAAATAAACAAAAGGTCCTTTCATATCATTTGATAAATAATCGCCAATAAACGCGTATTGAATTTCACAATCAAAGTATAATGGAACACCCACGGGTTTCCACTACGGCTAATGTGAAAACACAATCAGTCTACTGTATCTTAAATAAACCAATTGATAAATTATCGGTTACAGAAGGCGTATTGAGTTAGACAGTCACATGACCATAAACGAGTTTCGATTTTTCAGCGAGAAATCATATAAAGGAGTATTTAACAATTTGTCATTTACAAACATGGGCGTTCTGATATATGGATGGTGATTTTAGAAAGCTGTCAATTGCTTTATTTCATACGTGTTTTAAACATTTTCAGAATCACAATGGCTTGGTTTCACCATACTTTCGTAATTTTACTAATACCGCAATTTATCTATGCAATAAATGTGCGTGAATTCAAATTGGAAGATGCTTTTGAAAATCGGGTATGCCAGCCATCAGACCGAGTAATGGAGTTGGTCACCCGATATAAAGAGCAATGTTTGTCGGCATGCGTCAACAAAGCAACTTGCGCATCAGTTTTCTTTTACTCCAGTAAAGGAAACTGCGTCGGATGCACTTCAGTTTATAAGAAAGCAAACGATTCAAGGTTACTCGCCATGCATGGGACGATGTACTTCAGTTCAAGTAAGTTAAAGTGAACGTAAGAACGATATTGAAAACACATGTAACTATAATTTGCAAGTAACATTATTTGAATTGTATATAAAAGTTTCAGCTTAATTCAAACGATTACGTTTCGTAACACACAACGAAATGAAATACAGTCAAAATAAGTTTCGAAAATTGTCTGTTAGAATTTGAATGTATTAAAAAGTATGACTGTGTTGGAATCGCATTTTCTCAAACAAAAACAAACACGGATAGTATTTAAACACTTAATATCCATCCGTATGATCTATTTGGTCATAAAGAGGACGCAGGTGCATAACTCAGAAAAATGCATGTTATGGAAACATGTTTTGTTAGGCGAATGTTCATTATAAAAACTAAACCAATTCCGGTATTCAAATTATTTCCTTCACGAATACACTTTAACAAGAAAATTGACCAAGTATGTTTCGTGAGAAAATATATCAAATGGTGACAACTTACTTTTGTTAAAGAAAATTAATTATCACTGAGATGAGTATGTTAAATTCAGCCATTAAGGGAATTGTTAACACAATCAGTGAGCATTGTGGGCGAAGTTATTTAATATTCAATATATTAAGATTCTCTTCGTTATCGCCATTTTAATATTGTTTAGAGTAAACATTGTTTGGAATCATGGATTTACAAAACACGCATCTAATTTAGTAATTACAGGTATATCAAAAACGCAATAGAAATAATAATGTTATGTTGTCTTTAATTAACTTTGAAGTTTTAGCAAAACAAATTAAGGCATATTTGTGAAGAAAAATTTTCGTCAATATTTTTTGAATATAAATATAAACTATTGTATGAATATCGAGAATGGGTTTCTTGTCATATATTTTTTTTATGACAGCAGTTGTCAATTGTGTTTCTAATATTACCATATCACTTAACATATCAAATAAGCTGCCATGTCCCGAATACATTTGTACTCAATTATGTACGAACAAACAATTTAGTTGACTGGTAATTAAAAATAACATGGGACTTAGTCACACATATAACTAAGTATTTGTTTATCAATATATATTATAATAGCGTCAAGTATTGTATTCTTTAAAGAATTAATGTGTTCAATCAAACGTGAAAACAAGCGTCAATTATTTTTAGAAGGAAAAGAGCAATACATTATAATATAGTTGAGTGATGTGAATAGACGAATTCCAATAGCCGTATGGCCTGTGGATTTAATTTCACTTTAGGGAATAAATTGTATTAATTAAGAGATTGAACAGAGAGTCATAATGGCATTAACGTACGTCAGTCGGCGGTCTGTAAGGTTGTAACACTCGATGTATATAATGCCGATAACGGGAGATTTATCTCATACACGATAACGCCGACAGGAACTTTTAACACCTTTACAAAAGCACAGCACTATTTTGGTTTATATTAAACATTTCAATATATGTTAATATAATAAAAATGTATTTAAACTTTAAATTTTAAAGCAAATTAGATTGCAAGTAAAATTAAGCGTAACATGATAGATGACCGCATTGAGTTATCTCACGTAGACTGCACTATAATTGATGGCGTGATTTCCAAGCTGGCCTTGCAACATGTCTGACCAAAACCATCTCCCCACGTGCTATTTTTTTTTATCTGTGCATGTGTCAATCCTTCGTATGCTTCCAGAGAAGCATTATTATGAAATTTAAAGATTTCCTGCACAGGTATTTTCTTGTCTCAATCTTGCGAAATTATTATTGAATTACACAATGTCACCTGAAGTCCTGTCAGTCCTATGCAGCCTGACAAAGCCTGAAGCCGGGTAAGGAAAGGGCGCAGTGGCGTAGGCCATGAAGTATCCGCCTGGCGATCAGGAGGTCCCAGATTCGACTTACACTCTGGGAGCGTTCTTATCATAATTTACCAAGTACTGGCTCTACCCAGGAAACGGACTCGTACGTATATATATGTATGCATAATGATTAAAATGAATTCGAGCTACAGTGAGAAAGTTTGAACTAAAGCACGGTCGCACGGTATAGCTGGACCACTGCTGCTGTTATTAGGTTGAGGTATATGTGTCGCGTTCTGAGAAAACTGGACATAATGCATGTGCGTAAAGTGTCGTCCCAGATTAGCATGTGCAGTCCGCACAGGCTAATCAGGGACGACACTTTCCGCCTAAATTAGATTTTTGGCAAGAGACTTCATTTAAACGAAAAATCTCATAAAAGCGGAAAGTGTCGTCCCTGATTAGCCTGTGCGGACTGCACAGGCTAATCTGGGATGACGATTTACGCACAGGCTTTATGCCCAGTTTTCTCAGAACACGACACATACATGTATACGCTTGATTCTTCTCTTTGCAACACGAAGAGGCTACTTGCTGAATTCAAAGTACCTAGTCGCGGACAATTAAGACTATTTTGATGTGATATAAACAATAGTTTTAAATGTGTTGTTTATCGTGTATTGCACAACCAGATCTCCCGAAGACATGTGAGCAAGGCTGGAAGATCTACGGGGACTCTTGCTACTTTTTCTATGGTGGACAGACGATGAACTTCACCGATGCACAGGTTCGAGAACTGGTTGAATTCTCAGTCCCAAAATGCTTTCAATGCAAACTTTGCGGAAATATTTCGTTTGGATTTATGTAACAAATTCCGATCAAACTATGTACAAACTACTGTTTTGTGTTGTTTTCGTTCCTTAGGCCAATATTCGAAACACATGATTAATAGTGTTAATACTAAATATATGTACCTTCATATGATGAAAAGATTATTATGAATTCATGTAATATTACTGTAAGATGTTCGATGCATCGTTTGATGCGTATGCGTAATGCGCATCGTGAAACAAAAAAAACAAAAAACGAATGAGTTCGCGTTTTAATAAATACATACGGGATATTACGCTAGTCAATTGTTCCAAGAGTTTGTGTCAGTCGAGTGGCTTGTGTGATGACGTATCACACGAGAGGCGGAGCCTCGAGTGTGATGCGAAATAGCACAAGCCAAGAGACTGATACAAACTCGTGGAACAATTGACTAGCGTTATATTCCTTTTATTATATACAACTATTTACGAAAACAGTTAACAATTGTATGTTTTGCTTTAATAAAACTGACAAAACAATGACTAAAACGGTACGCCATAGTTTATTTAAGACGCGAATGAATACAGTGCAGTGCGCGTAATGTGACGTCATTAACTGGGTCGAAGAAAGTAGTCCGGCTAGAATGGCCATACGGAATCGGAAAACAGCGAGTGGCATAATACGGGATTTATTTCAACGATTGAAACAACCTGTATTTTGTTAAAAGCATTAAACAGGTATATAATAAATGTACTTACAGGCGCATTGTTCGACTTTGAGTGCACATGTCATTGTACCAGATGACATCGAAGAAGAGAACTTCGTCAGAAGTGTTCTTGTTCAGAACAGAGGTAGGCTACACAACTACTCATAGGGGTTATTTTGGTTTGTTATACACATTTGTTAACGAGCCTTATTGTTTTCGATTTAACTTTACCGCTTATCCTAAACAAATGACACAGTTTGCCTTAACAATTGTTCACGTAATTGTATGCACACAATAAGCAATACGACCAAAAGCAACGCAACCTGTTCCCTACATTATGTTAAGACAAACATTTACAATAAACGCTGTAACAAAATCGCTAAAACGTCTCCAAATCGTATGGAAAAAAAGCTTTACAATTAGTCAGATGTAAGAATGTGCGTATTGGTACATTGACAGGTGGAGGATCGTGGATCGGATTGCAAGAAGTGGGAAACACCCTGAATTGGTACCTTGTGCACGAGCCTAGCACCATGACAACCTTCTTCAACTGGAGAGACGGGGAGCCAAACCAACCAGGTGTTGAAACTTGTGCAATCATGTACTATAGGGCATCGGCGGGTTGGGTCGACATACAATGTCATTCGACCTCGTTATTTGTCTGTGAGAAACATTAATAGTTGCATAGCGTTGAGAGGGTAATGCGCATCAAGGGACGAAACCTTTGATAGCTGCATTGATGACGTAGATGGGATCAAAGTTTTGACCGTATCGGTAAAATGTATTTATGATACTGAAGAAGAACGATGGACACAGATATTTCCACAAAATAAAAGATTTCCGGCTTAAATTTAACATCAACAACAATTGTATGCTTAGATATGTTTACTATTTAACAAATATTTATTTGTAAACAACAATAAGGGATTGATCTATTTCCTTTCTGAAAAAAAAAATGTTTTTTTTTTCACGGTAGGTTTGTCTACGTTGTTACGAATGAGCGTTTCTTTTCATCCGTGCTTGTATGTCCGTGTGGTAGTGAAACCTTTGTACGTTGAAAAGGCTATATATTAGAATCTGTTTTTAATGTATGTATTTGCGGTACTTTCGTCGAAACATTTCAAATCAAATTAAGTGCTATGACATTTTTACTTGATCATTCAGCTGGTTTTGACATATGGATCTATTAAGAGCTATGTAAATACCTTATTTTTTATTGGCGGAAGTTTATCCTTTAAACCTTTATGTCAATGAAATGTATTCGAAAGTTATACATTTTTAAAAAGCCAATATTACATATTATAGACGTGTTATACAAAACATAGGCATCACTCAATTTTAAAATAAATTTTCGATGTCAACACAGACATTTGTGCTTATGTAGATTTATGAATTGATTAATTTATTCTTAAACAGACTATTTGTAAGTCAATGAATACCGTATTTTTTCCAATTGATTGTGAATTTGCATTATATTATAACAAATATTTAACGAAACCACCTGTCGTCTGAATAAAATAATGCACACACGTTCTTCTTTCATTTGCATGGTATATCATGTTTCATTATACAATACAACTTACCCTAAAATGGTAACGTTCATTGTACAAATAAAATATGAGACAATTACCGGAATAACATTTTAACATGGTGTGTGGTCTGAGAGGCCCAGAACCCAAAACGCCCGGTCCAGCCACGATATCTATTCATACGACACACGAACACTAACATGGTACCATTTTAGTGTTCGTATGTCGTATGAATAGATGTCAGTACAGGAAATTAAAATGGAATTTATTGTGACACGACCAATTAAAAACAAGAATTTTGTATCTACAAAAATCGATGTTACCAGAATGCATCTGGCTTTGAAATGTTGGCTATTGCTATAAGGAGCATTGATGTTTTTCTTGGGTAACTTAATTTTTTCGAAATACTTAACGAAATGTCCGTTGATTTTTTAGTATTAATGGGGCTTTAACCAGACTGATGGGAAATAGATCGGACGCCTGGCTAGATACGACATTGTCGTCATTGGCCTTATTTAAAGGATTGTTTTTTTGTTTTTCGAAGAGTATGTTCATGTAAACTTTCAAGTATTTAATAATATTAATATGTGTTATATTATAACGACAGATACACATTATTTATATGCTTGTCTTCATTTCAAGCCTTTTTTTCAAAAATGCTTGTGATTATTTAACACTATCGTAACTTTTTAAAATCTATATCCTTTATACGCAGACAACGACAGAACAAGTGTTTTGTAAGATGTACCCCGTAACACAGTAAACGCATCCTGAAAGTTCATCTTGCAACTAAATTGCCAATGAAATCCACCAAAATGATGCACACTCAGGATATAAAAACTTAAAGCGGGACTGTACGATTTTGTCAAATAAAAATGAATTTATATAAAATGTGTTAAAAATTAGTATACATATATCATATATAAATTAAAATAAAAGTTAAAATAAAAATAAAATGTGTCGAAAAATGCGAAATAAGCCAGATATTTAAATCTGAAATTGAAAATGGCTTCCAGCCATATTCGCCATCATATATATAATGCATGTACAATGTGAATCTAAATTTAGTTTTAGTGCAGATTCGTTCATACGACACAAAGACACAATTTTGTTTCCTAACAAATACGAGTAAAAGTGTCAGCGTCGGCTTTAACCAGCGCTAGCTTGTTTTTGCTGCATTTGATAAAATTCGTCTTCAATGTATAATTTTTATTGCCTATTTTGTTTCATCATAACATAATTGTATTAATATATTAAAATTTAACACATATAAAAATCGTACAGTCCCGCTTTAATAATATTACTGCACAATTGTTTTCATATCAAAAGAGCTCTTCAGTTTTGAAGACAATAGCAATGGGCACTTAGTTCACAAACACAGAAGAGAAACACTTTAAAGTGAGTATGCACGATTTTTATAGGTGTTAAATTGTAATATATTGATACAAATATGTAACAATAACACAAAATATGCAAGACAAATTATACATTGAAGACGAATTTCAGAAAATGCAGCAAAGACAAGTTAGCGCTGGTTAAAGCCGATGCCGACACTTTTACTCGTATTTGCTAGGAAACAAAATTGTGTCTTTGTGTCGTATGAACGAATCTGCACTAAAACTAAATTTAGATTCATATTGTACATGCATGATATATAATTTTATGCTTGCGAATTCGACTTCCAGTCATTTTCGATTTCAGATTTAAATATCTGGCTTATTTCGCATTTTTCGACACATGTTCTTCTTAACTGTTATTTTAATTTATATTGAAATATATGTATAATAAGTTTTTACACATTTAATATAAATTCATAAATATTTGACAAATTCGTACAGTCTCACTTTAAAATAGACACTACTGAGGCAAATAACATAATTTAGTGTTATGTTACCTTGAAACCTCTAACACAGAAAGCAGGTCAACACGATACATAGGTTACACATTTGAAACAGATAACATAACAATTGAAAAAAGATAAAGTATTAAATTCGGTATAAATTATTTGAATGTGGAATTAAAGAGTGTGTGCGCCCTACGTGGGTTTCAAACCCATGCTCCCGATATTAAGAGTTTCGTGATCTACCGACTGCTCTATCATGAAAGCTCACAATAAGCAGTATTTGCTCAGGTGAGCAAAAACAAAAAAATGCCACCAGCAGTATTTTATACAAAATAAATCGCCATTTTCTATGTTTTCACAAACAACAACAACTGTCCGTATCAGACAATGCAAACATTTGAGATATATTCTGGGCTTTCATCTCACCATATACCATATTTATCATAAACTCATTTCACTCCTCAAAATATGCAGTTGCAGTGGTGGAACAGCACCGTTTCCAAAGTACTGCATATGAGTGACACTGACTGACATGTTCCTAACACCACTTTTGGTTTACTTTCTGTTTGGACTCTTAATTGATGTTGCTTCATCTATCGCTTACCATACTGTGGTATAGGACACATCCCTAATGCGAGGATCAATGGTGTCGATAGAACGTAAGCAATGTTGGAAGCCAGAGCAGTGGACACCATAGTAACCGATTTAGTCGTGTAAAGATGGCAGCGCTGATTGGTTTTTGCCGTGTTAAAATGGGCGGTGGAGGACGTGGGCACCTGTTTTCCCAGAAGGCAGCAACTGAAATTTGTGTCTTGTTCTGAGAAAACTGGGCATAATGCTTGTGCGTAAATTGTCATCCCAGATTAGCCTGTGCAGTCCGCACAGGCTAATCAGTGATGGCAATTTCCGCTTTTATGGAATTTTTCGTTTAAATAATGTCTCTTCTTAGCGAAAATCCAGTTTAGGCGGAAAGTGTCGTCCCTGATTGGCCTGTGCGGACTGCACAGGCTAATCTTGGACGACACTTTACGCACATGCATTTTGCCCAGTTTTCTCAGAACGCGACACATTTGTCCTGGGGAGAAGAATGACTTGTGTTGGCTGTCTGTATAAGCTGTTCAAACCGGATATTCTGGTTTAGAATCAGCCTTTTAAGAGACCGTCCTCGCTTACTTTGTCTGGAATTGAAAAGAAGGGAATACATAAAATGGTAGCATTAAACAATTCAAACGTTTCAACTATTTCAATCTACTTGAAACATAAATTTGAACATTGACCATTCATGTGTTTTGTGCAGTTACAAAATTTCCAGTTGCGACTGATTTTATTTTGTCACCTACAACACCTGACGTAAAGAACGAGAAAAACATGTGCGTACGTTTTTTGCTGATATAATATGCAGTGCTCGTGTAACTCTGGAAAAAGAAGTAAATCAAAAGCGGTCAAATAACGTCTGTTTACGATCAATCAAATCGCCATGATTCGGTAAAACCGATAATTGTTGTAAAATATATTGTCGTTGAAGGAAACATTTGTGTATGAGTAGTCTCCCTTGCCATATCAGGCCGACCGAAGGAGAATTTCGGACTTGGGAAATGAAAACATGTCGGTCCCTCGGCCAGAAAATGTTGCCGATTTTAAGATACTTCTTGTAATAAAAACAAGCAAATTCGTTGATTTGATAACCCCCGCCAAATAAATTCAGTTTATGGATGGTTGCAAATCTCTTGATAAACGGTATAATCATAAATAACAAAATCATGTGTAGAGTTATTGCATTTATGCATTGAAATTCTCTTTATTGATATCTATACACCCATGAAGTTGCATGTGGAAATCAAGGAGCGTAACTGAGATATAGCCCTGAAAAGTTACAAAAACCAACAAAGGGCAATAACACTTACTTGAGAAAGTGTCGGGTTATGGTTCTTATTCAAGGCAATTCTCCTCATTGATATCTACACACCCATGAAGTTTCATGTTCAAATCTTGTATTGTATCTGAGGTATAACACTGAAAAGTGAAATCATACAAAATTAACAATAACTCTTATTCAAGAAAGTGTAGAGGTATGGTTCTTAAGCATGGCGATTTTCCTCATTGATATACATACACCCATGAAGTTTCGTGCTGAAATCTTGTTTGGTATGTGAGATATAGCCATAAAAAGTTACATCACACAACAAACAAAGGGCAATAACTCTTATTAAAGAAAGTGTAGGGTTATGGTTCTTGTGCATAACCCCTCTCCTCTTATATCTATACACCCATGCAGTTTCATGTTGATATCTTAGATAGTTTCTGAGATATAGCCTTGTGTGACAGACAGGCTGACGGACGGACGAACGGACAACGCAAATTCTATATCACTCCGCCGTTGGCAGGGGGGGGGGGGGNGGGGGATAACAACGTGACTTTACTTGTTTTGAAGTACATCTACATTACCTTGCCTGAAACGTAACATTTACAGTGTATCCATATCCAATTTCGAAATATTATTAAGCTTTCATGTTTGCAAAATATTTATTTGTGGGAAACTCGTTCACTAGATAAACTATGTGACATGATTACCATATTATAACAAACTATGTGACACCGTACACCTCGAATATAACACATTGGTCTTGTACAGTAAATCAAACTAACATGTGCATGCAAAAATGCAATGAAGGGATAACCACAATTGTCCACTCAACAAAACGTAATAATTTACAACAAATTATTAGTCATGTTTTTGAATAAGCTTAATAAGCTAAATACCAGTTACTTATCGATGTACCATTTGACTGTGACTTTCTTTTTGGATTGAGTCATGAGGACACCCTCTTCATATAGCTTTATAAACTTCTGGAGAGCCATCTTGTTCACCCGCTGCTGAGTATGTGGCGGCTTCTCCTGTTAGTGGCAGCGACAAATACGTCAGCATAACCATGCGAATACTTCAGGAGTTTCTTGAAAGCCACACAGACAACTGAACGCTGCATGAAGTCATGAATGGCGGAAATGCTTAACCCATTAATGCTTAGCGTCTAGAAAAAAGACCTTGGCAAACAGCGTAAACCCAGATCAGGGTCTGCGCTGTTTGCTGAAAGGAATTTCTGTACGAAATATTCTAAATATATAAATAAATATATCCCTAATTTTGGAAATAAATTGATCCAATTTAGAAGGATGGGAAAGTCCACTAGGCATAAATGGGTTAAGGCACACTCGATGCGTTTTACGTATTATCGAGTTAGAAATTATGTCGACGTTTGATTACGATTTGCAGCGTATTTTGAAGATTCATTAGCGTACGTGATCAATGGTTTTGTCTTGGTTGGTTTATAGTGATTTATCACAACAGTTTTTAATTATTTTAAAGTAAGTAATAACACAAATAAGAAATAAAATAAAAAACAAACACACAACAACATTTGAGTATGAAACGTGGCAAGGAATCTCGCGTGCTTGCGTTTCAAGTACTTGGATTACGTGGGCAGTGCATTCTTAAAGTCCCACGTAAATCATATAAAACAGAAAGTTAAACAACTCATTGACACTTGCTGAGAAAGATAGCAACTAATATGAGACTACAATTCACTTTGAGAATTGTTTATCCGCTGACAGTTGCTATTAAAAATAATGGAAGAAAACGATCAATTTTAGATTTACGATACGTAAATCTACATGTTTGGAAGCAATCAGTAAAGTATGAAGACTAACGTTTAGCTTTGATGTATATAAGAAAGACTGTTGAATGATAAAGTTTGATATTACATCTGCATATCATTTTGTGGATATTTTTCTGACACACACAGATTATATAGCTTTTGCCTGGGACGATTGTTCACGTACTGTGGTTTATTTTAAATTGTTGGATTGTTATATCTTTACTAAATTAATGAGGCCATTAATTACAAAATGGAGAGGTGTACATAAAAGATTATTATGTTTGTAGATGATGGCTTTGGCACCGCAGACACATACGATACAACAGTAATTATGCCACGGAAAATTAAATCAGATGTGTTGTTTTCCGGCTTCGTGCCCAAAGTGGACAAATCATGCTGGGAGCCAGTGCAAGAACTATAATAGCTAGGATCTCAGTTAAAAACAGCTAATTTAGCAATGTTTATATCGGGTTGTAGAATCGATAAAATTTTAAGGACTGTAAAATTACAACTTCGAACTATGTTTGTGTGCGAAACATTTCTAGTTTTGTGGGATATATTATATCAATGGGTATAGTATAGTTCTCGGAACTGTATCTCAGGTTAGGGCTGGATGTTTAAGCATATTCATACTAAAAGCCTAAACTTGGAACACTTACATTCAGTTGTCTGTTTTGGAACGAACATTTACAAGGTTTAAATGTTAGATCATTGGCAGCCAGTCATGGTTGTACAAAAATTATTTATAGTGACGGTTGCAGCACCCATTTAGCAGGGTATGAGGTTGAAATGCCCAGCGGTGTTGTGCAGGACACGTGGTCGCCGTCGGAAGCGGCACAATCCTCAACTGAATTGTGTGCTGTTTGCAGAGTAATGTTGTCGTTCAGGCATGTGCTGGTATATTAAAGAGTTAACTGTTAACAAAGGTGTATGCAGCATTGTAACTAGAGCTCCATTAAGCCTTAATTACAAAATTTGACGATTAAAATATTCGGGTATTTTTTAGTTCATTCTATGTAATTAGAGGTCGAATTGATACCAAGGGAGGTATATAATATGACGGACTATTTGTCTAAAATAGTAGAAAAACACGACTGGTGTATCTCCCTTATATTTGGTCAATAATTCAGTCTAGTTTGGGAACTAACAAGGTCGATTTCTTTGCTACTAAAACATAACGCCAAATTGCAACGTTTGTATTCTAGATTTTGGTGTAAAGATTCTGAATGCGTTGATGGTTTTACTTACTAATGGGAGCATGGTTTTGGTTTATTTGTATCATCCATAAAATAAATAGCTAGTGGAATATTACAAATGCAACCTTGTGGGACGTCTTGATTGTCCCATAATAAAAGTCGGCTACTTTTTGGCATATGATTTGGACTTATAATTGACAGTTTAAGTCGTGTGTTATAGACTGGATGGTGTTACCGACGGCAAAATGTTATATCATACCTTGTAAGAATGGTTCTGGGTTGTTGGGTGTTATAGATCTTAAATTCCGTATGTAAGCGTTTTTAATATCATTTGTGAATCATGTATATTGAAATAGTTCCTTTGTCTGTTGTAATTGGATGTGTAAAGTAACACACTGTGTCAACTTGAGTGCTGTTACATATTCATTTTTTCATAGATAAGGAAGTGAAGTTGATGGCTTTCTAGACGTCTTGGCGAAGAAGGTAACCTAGATGCCCGAGTTGCTTTAGGCTACAAACGCGGAAAACAATTATACAAACAGCTTATAGTGCAAGTCCGATCATAAATGCGGTTTACAGTATTTGATTGTATCACCAACGATTTATTTGTATTTTTCTTTATCAAATGCCAGGTATTTAAGAAGTGAAGAGGTGCTTAAGTTGCGAAGGTGTGATCTTTGTATTAACAGTAGTTACTTAAGTGTATTTATTGAATCTAGCAAGACAAATAAGTTCTTTGAGCGAGCATGGGAGCTTATTGCTAGGACCAGGTCACAGTTGTGCCCAGTAGTCAATTTATAGAAGTACCTTACTTGGACAGGTTTTTTCTTCGGAATTCGATCGTTACCTGTTTCGCGGATTAAGTCCAACACAATTCGGGCATAAGCTCAGACAGGAAAACATTTATTTGTCTTACAATAAATTTAGAGAATTTGATTGGTTTTGCTTTTTAACCGTATGTTCCAGACATAAGCCAATATTGCGTTAATTGATGGCTGAGTGAAACAGTTAAAGACGTCTTTTTTAAAAGGTATGTTGATGAGAGATTAAGGGATTCAATGTCTCTTGAATTAAAATCATCAATGTATTCTGCAATAAGCCAATTATTATTTTATTCGACACTCACAGACCCGTTCTTTTAGTGCAGTCGGTCATACTATTTCAATGACTGTTCGAACAAACGTTATAGCAAAAAGGTATCTGGCTGTTCATACTAGTTAAGTGTTTATGAAGAACACATGAACACAGTTTACAAAATTGTTTTGGTCCCTTGTCCGCGTGAAAATTCTTCAGTTCAGTTTTGGAAAAAGGTTTTATAACATATATTCTTTGAATATGTTTGCTTATTTAAACATAATAACGACCTCTGATAATGTAGCCTACGGACGAATCATCAAGCAATCTAATCAATCGCCTTTTGCACAATAATCATTAAGTAGAAAAATCATCCTCCGAAAGTCGGTGGTGTTTAGAATGTCATTAAATAATTGACTATAATATTTCCATTGCCCCAGCGGATTTGTTCCAAGTTCTTGGATTACAGGCGATGGTGTGAGATTGGAACGTTTAGTACCGAATATAACGCACTCTGTCCAATCCTTTGTTGACACATCTCATATGAAAGGAAGTAGATTATGGTTAAGCCAGGATCTAACCCATGAGACCCTCAGTTTTCGCGCGAGCGTGTTAATTCTAGGCAATGTTTCATATCTACCTTCTCCACTAAAGACAAAGCCATAAATTATGTAATAGTACAGTGCCAGTGTTTTTATTTCTCCAGCATTTAGTCGATTCATACATTGCAATACCAAGATAGTGTTTTTCTTGGTTAAAGATACATTTACCATATGAGTGCTCGTATGTCGTATGAATAGATATCTTGGGGGAAATTAAAATGGAATATATTGTGCCACAAGAAATAAAAACGAGCATTTTGTATCTCGTTTCATCAATGTAACAAGACCACAAGCGTTGAAATTTTGGCTATTGCTATAAGGAACACTGATTTTTTATGGGTTAACTTTATTTTCCGACATTGCTTTAAAACATTGGTGCAGTATGCAGTGGAAGATATATGCAAGAAATCGGAATAAATTTCTCTTATAGGTGACAGTATACTTCGGTGTGCAATGCTATACTGTCTTATTAAATGAACATAATTTATCTGAAAACAAAGTTCTCTGTACGGGCACTTGCCATGCCTTTATATTTGAATAAGGAGAAACGCTGTTGTGCACCAGAAAAAACATTATTTGTTTGAAGGTTGGAGACAACATGAGACTGAGTCTGCGAGTCGGTTTGGTAGTCGGTTGGCGGCCGGTTGAAGGCTCGGTTAATGGCGCGGTTGAAGGCTCGGTTGATGGCGCGGTTGAAGGCTCGGTTGAAGGCTCGATTGAAGGCTCGGTTGATGGCGCGGTTGAAGGCTCGGTTGATGGCGCGGTTAAAGGCTCGGTTGGATGCTTGTTTGTCGGAGAGCACCCGACTTTAATGAAATAAAATGAATTAAGCAGGTTTTCCATGTGCAAGCGAAAGTAAATGCGAAAGCGAAGGTCTGCGTGATCCGCGATACGTGATCCGCCCTAGGAATTCCATGCGTCCCCGAATTAACTTTACGTGAAACTATTCATCGTGTTGGTTGTGTATAAAAACGATATATAGCAAGATGGAGATCCTTAACAATATATTTTTTTTTGCTGTTAGTATATCGTATAAAGTATTCAATTCGATTGTTATAAAATAGGTATGTTATAGTGAACACTGGTACCGAAATATGGAACAACCTATGCATCTCAACAAAAGAATCTATCATTTCAGCTAAATAAGTAAAAAAAAAAAACGTATGCATATGTATAGTCTTCCCATAAGGTATTCAACATAGAATCATCTGGAATTTATGACGGTTGATCTCTAGTATGATCTATATACCAGTAACTACCGGAACAAAAATTCTTAATTGCAATCCATTTGACGTCTTTAAAAAGCTTTCGCGCGCAAAACAATACAAGTAAGATTTCAGTAGATTGTCTTAAAATGTGCTCACATGATTTATCTTCTACAAATCCATACAGAAAATGATTGAGTTCAATGAAGTCCAATTCACATCTAATACCCCCGATACACTGACTCCGTTCGAAGTACGTTCTGAAAAATGTGACTAAACGGGCTCGAACTGTGTGAGAACGGAGTGATCGTAGTAGCAACGTGTTACGAACTGTCTTCGAACTTTGTGGACGGCCTGGAACGGGGTTGAACGGGAGAGGTGTTTCAAAACTTTGAGCCTACTCAAAATTTTCTTCCGATCATCCTGTTCTACAATTAAACGTAGTAACAACGTACTGGAAACGGAATGGACGTACTAAGAACGGATAGGTCGTACTAAGGTCGGGTTAGGAACGTACCAGAACGTAGTGCAATCGGACCGAAATTACCTGTACGATGCCACACCGATCGAGTCAGTTTCTAGTCCGTCGAATCCGTTCTCAGACAGACCGACCCCGTCCGCACTACGTCTCAAGTACGATCTTGTTTCGTGTAAAAAAATAGAAACTAAAAGATAAGTTCTCACAACGTTTGCAACCCGTTCTATAAGTTCTCAGTAAGTTCTTAGTACGTTGTACTCGTTTTATGGAGTTCGCAGTAGGTTCCAAGTACGTTGTACTCGTTCAATGCAGTTGTTACAACGTTCAAACCGTGAATACAATACGTTCAGACAATTTGCATATAAATAGAGGTCGTTGTCTCAAAATTCATCATTTGTGATATTAAGTTGAAACATGGATAATCTTGGAGCTGTTCATTTTTTAAATGTTGGCTTCGTACAATTTATGTTAGAAGCAGAGCAGCAATATAATATTTTGTTGTGCCGAGAAAGAAGGTGGAAACGACACAGAACTAGTTGAGTGAGAAATTGGTTAAAACCAGAGAGAAGAATAGCCGTAGGTCATTATCATCAGCTGATGGAAGAGCTCCGCTTGGACGACCAAGAGTCCTTTTACAACTTCTTGAGAATCACCCCGCCAATGTTTGACGAGCTTTCGAAACGCATCACCCCACTAATAAAGAAAAGTGACACCAATTGCAGAAAGGCTTGGGAACCAGGAATGAAGCTCGCTATGACTCTCCGTCATCTGGCAACAGGAGATAACTATGCCACCCTTCAATATGATTTCCGGGTATCCAGAACCACAATAGGCTTAGTAGTGAGAGAAGTATGCGATGCACTGGTGATCGAGCTGAAACATGACGTTATTGATTGTCCTGTTGATAGTGACGCTTGGGAACGCGTTGCCGAGAAGTTCAAGACGCGATGGAATGTTCCACATGCATGTGGAGCTCTGGATGGGAAACATGTTGCCATCAGAAAGCCTCCAATGACGGGGACCATGTACCATTACTACAAAGGCTTTTTCTCAATCGTCCTTATGGCCTCGGTAGATGCAGATTATAAGTTTATGTGGATAGATGTTGGTGGTTTGGGAAGCCAGTCCGATGCTCAGATCTACAACCAGTCAGAACTGAAAGAATGTTTAGAAGACGGCTCTATTGGACTTCCTCCTCCGTCACCCTTGCCAAACGATGACCAGGATTTCCCATACTTTCTGCTAGGAGATAATGCATTTGTCCTTCACTCATACCTCATGAAGCCATTCTCGGGCCGTACTCTGACAAGAGAGAAACTGATTGCCAACTACAGGATTTCCAGAGCAAGACGTGTGGTGGAAAATTCCTTTGGTATTTCGGCACAACGTTGGAGAGTCCTCTTGTCAACGATGCAACAGATGCCCTTGACTGTACAGGTTATCATTGAATCGTGTGTGTGCCTTCATAACTTCATCCGTATTCGAAACCCGGCTATTCAGAACAATCAATTAGATAACGAAGATGGTGCCCACAACCTCGTACCTGGTTTATGGAGACAAGACGTCAACCTACCAGACGTAATTATGCCCTAGGGAGGAAACAGAGACACGGTTGCGGCCAAGAGACAACGAGACTACTTAAAAGACTATGTCAACAGTCCTGCTGGACTTGTGCCATGGCAGGATAGGATGGTTGGTGTATAGATGCCATATAACAGGACATTTAGAGAACGATCTTTGACATTTTATAATCGTGGTATTTCGTTGTAAATGATACAGTTTAATTGATATGAATGGCGAAGAGCATAATTTCGTAAGAATATAAGGTTAAAACATAGACAGTATTTCTTATTTTGCATTATTTTAGAGAAAAAAAACAACAACAAAGATATCCTCGGAATCACAATCTTTATTTCGGAAAATACAAGATTATCAAGATGTTCTTAAAGGGAGACTGTACGATTTTCATATGTGTTAAATTGTAATATATTAATAAAAATATGTTACAATAACACAAAAAAGGCAAGAAAAATTATACATTGAAGACGAATTTCATAAAATGCAGTAAAGATAAGTGAGCGCGGGTTAAAGCCGATGCCGACACGTTTACTCGTATTTGCTAGGAAACAAAATTGTGTCTTTGTGTCGTATGAACGAATCTGCATTAAAACTAAATTTAGATTCACATTGTACATGCATGATATATATGCTGGCGAATTCGGCTGGAGGCCTTTTTCGATTTCAGAATTAAATATCTGGCTTATTTCGCATTTTTCGACACATGTTCTTCTTAACTTTTATTTTATGTTATTTTGAAATATCTGTATANCACTTTACGCACATGCATTATGCCCAGTTTTCTCAGAACACGACACAAATACATTAACACAGAAAAGGTTCAATTTACTTGAGTCTCCATAACCATTCGGCACACTGTCAATGTTACACCTCAAACAATATTTGTTAAAGGGACTTGTTCACAGAATGTTGTTTATTTTGAAGTTTGCCATTCAGTGTCCTAACTTGACAGAATCAGATGTAAGAACTAAATTTTCAGTATAATAACAACAATAAAACTTAATAGAAAACTGAAAAAAAACACCCTCTTTTGAGTAAAAATAAATATTTTTTGTGACTCCAATTTTTCAGACACCCAGAATTTTCCCTTTTATTAATGACACTAAATTTCAGAACAGTTGTATTTTATCAAATTCAACCTACGGGTATTTGTGTTAATCCAATGACACATCACTTGTGTTTAACAACCTGATGTGTTTTGTGTGTGTATGTGAGTATTTGGAAGTTTATGTGGTACTTCTGCTCTTGAGGCTTCATAAAGTGTGGACACGAAAGTTGGGACGAATTTTGAATTATAGATGCAATATTCTGCATATGCAGCTATTAAGTTGTTACTGATGTTATATTTGTGTGCGGTCTTGCGTTGTGGGAGAAGCGGTATTACCCTAAGGTAACCCCACCTGTACAGTATGGTGACCATCGACCAAACTCACATGATTCTGGGAAAAGGGATTGAACCAGGGTAACCTAGTCTGGTGAGAAGTGTCTCTATGTGTTCGGATATTGAATTTCGCGAATCTTTTTTAGTAACTTAATTTTCTGACACAATCTGTTTTTAATTTTATTATTGAGTGTCTGAGTAATTACGCTATTACGCATAAACAAACCCATATTTTAAGTATATTTAATTTTTTGGCATGCAGCATTATTTTGCTCCATAATATACACTCTTCCTTTTTTTCATTTTGAAATCTGACAAAGTAAACAAAAAGACATAAATCCTACAATCTGTCAACAGGTCACTTTAACAACCCACAAAATGTTAGTTGATCATTTTCAGTTCAATCTTAACCTTTTACTTGGTAACATAAGCAGTTGATATGCTTTCCTATGGCCAACACAAGTTAGACTGCTCTATGAAGATTATTTGTAATGACATTATAACACATTAACACGGCAAAGTCACAATCACATGTGAGCTATAGTACCTTATGCATGGTCTTTCAAATGAATTTTATAGCCTTAAACAAAATTACAGGAATTTTTTTCACTGACTAGGAATATATTAAACAGCACTAAATATTTTATGGTAAATTAATATTTATATTTTTCATATAATTAATTAATCAAATCTTATAATTAATAGAACTTAAGATATCTATCTGCTATTTACATGTTTGAACACATGCACTAAGTTATATTTTCTTTATATATACTGTCCAAAAAAAAATGCGCTACTATTATTATCTCTATCACCTTGTTTGAATACCACTAGTTTTCCAAATAAATATTCAGGCAACATATCTATAGGAATATACAGAGTTAATATTTCGAAATGGAAATAACCAGATATTTCTGCATAATATCATTGATATGCATATTCTCTGAATTATTGTTTGCCACAACAACCAATATGTATTGTGTTCAATGTTACATCTATGCCAAACTCTTCTTGTTATAAATTATGAATATTTTTTGGTAAATATCAAGTTTTTTGTTTAACAAAAGTGATTTACAGTTCAGTGTTACATGTGAAAATACTGAATTTAATATAAAAATTGTATATGAAACAGTTATTAATAAATTAAATTATGCTAAAAGCTGTTGATTAGTTTAATACATTTTTTTTCAATAAACCAAACACAATTTATATTGGAAAATGTGGCATTCCATTTGGAACAATATTCAACAATACTTGAAAGCAAGACTGAAGGCGATTACACAGCTGTAATTCAATACCACTTATAGCTTACACACAGATATGTCACAACTACAGAGTTAAAACTTTCAATGACTTGGGAATACAGAATAACCCTTTGCATGCTGGGAAATTTTTCGTCTGCTAAAATGTTGTCTGCTGAATTTCTAAAATTAGCATTTTCTTTGATTTTTTTTCTAAGACCACTATCAGAATAGCAAACAGTTTGGATCCTGATGAGACGCCACGTTCTGTGGCGTCTAATCTGGATCCAAACTGTTTGCAAAGGCCTTCAAAATCCGGTTCCAGCGCTCAAAGGGTTAAAGCAGCCTGAGCAGTCTGCTATTCACAATTTCAGTTGTATTTAATTCTACAGCAGTAGCCAAATATAGACAACATCCCCTGATTTTTTTTCATTTAAACTCATGGATTTTTACGCCAAAATGAAGCTTACCCCTTGAAATGTCAGTCTCTTATCAGTTACATCACATCAAAGTTATCCCAAAATTTGGTGTTACCACGCTATTTTTTCCCCATATTTGAAGGCTATGGCCC
Organism: Dreissena rostriformis; assembly: GCA_007657795.1. NCBI lineage: Eukaryota > Metazoa > Mollusca > Bivalvia > Myida > Dreissenidae > Dreissena > Dreissena rostriformis. Next base: position 35,265 of record VMBQ01004611.1, read on the forward strand.
TATCCCCAAGCCTTATACAAACCCCTAATTTGTAGTAAGATGAGTCATTTCTGTGACGTAAGCTATAAATACTTCATATTATGTACAGTTCAAGTCCACTCTATCTTACATTCTGTTCACCATGGTCATACAGAAATGGCTTCTGTTGTATGTACACCCGTCGCTAAATTGGAAACATGACACAGCAATGTTGATAACATTGAACATGGAACTAGATATCTGTCACATTGTTTGGTGTTCCCTAAAGCTGTACTAATACAATTTGCAAGGAGCAGGGCAGGGGTTAACCCTTTACATGCTGGGAAATTTGTCGTCTGCTAAAATGTCGTCTGCTGAATTTCTAAAATTAGCATTTTCTTCGATTTTTTTTCTAAGACCACTATCAGAATAGCAAACAGTTTGGATCCTGATGAGACGCCACGTTCTGTGGCGTCTCATCTGGATCCAAACTGTTTGCAAAGGCCTTCAAAATCCGGTTCCAGCGCTCAAAGGGTTAATACACACAAATATAGTTATGTGCCTTGCCCATTGCAGTAATCATAAGATTGTTTGTAAAAATATGAGACAGAATTTTGTATTCAAAAGAATGATTTGTTTAATATATTTGCTAATTGTAACCTTATTGCTGTTAAAAAAGCTATTACATTATAAATGAATTTGAGACACGAGATGAATGAATTCTTTGACTCATTTTTTGAAGAAAAATTGAACCATGAACACTGTACACATCACATGCATATTTGTGGAATAAAGACGGGCAAAAGAGAGCATGCTGATTAAGATCATGCATTTTGTTAATACAACATGGACTTATATCCATTGATATATTTTGTGCAATACAACAAATAGAGCATCAGGCTGAATACAACACTTACAATAAAAAATAAGACAAAAATATACAATTCCTATCTTGCAAAAAATTTTGCTTGTTGTATTAGGCAATACGATAAAACATTGGTGACATTAACATCTAAGAAAACAAAAACTAGAAATGTATCACAGACTCTGATTACCCCAAAACATATGTATGAACACAAAATAATCCACTATATATTCTTTAGTGGATTAAAAGACAATGGACCATAATTCAGCCCAAACTGGTTGCAGTCAAAATTCCTTAATTTATGATCATACACACATTGAGGTCATTAAATACTGAAAGTCTCAGCAAGATTCACCCTGTAGTTAAAGGGGATTATAACAAGCTATTGCCAAGCAATGATGTCCCCTACCGGCTCCACCATTGTTTTTTTTGTTTTTTTTTATATATATTTGTTTCCATAGCAACCAGATTTTTTGACATAGGAACAAAATGAAATGACGTGCATAATCTCCATATTGCCATCAGTCCATGTTTCAGTCCATGTTTCAAGTTTCATGAAAAAATATGAAGAACTTTTAAAGTTATCGCAGGATCCAGAAAAGTGTGACAGACTGACGGACGGACGGAGGAACTGACAGACAGAGCGCAAACCATAAGTCCCCTCAGGTGAAACCAGTAGGGGACAAAAAAAGAACAAAACAACTTTGACTATATATTCCATAGAGGGAAAATAGACAAAGGGCCATAATCATACCAAAACTCATCACAGCCAAAATTCCTTTCTTTACACATAAAGGTCGTTCAACTGTGAAATTTTGAGCAACATCCACCCAGTTGTTAAAGAGGAGTTCAAAACACAAGCTCCAGTATGTACAAACATATGTACAGACGGACAACTGCAATGCTTAATGCCTTCCACTCTGGGGGCATAAAAACGACAAAAAAGTAAAATCCTTGAAACCCAACCAAAATGTAAAAGGCATGTGTATTTGTTAGTATTGAAAGTGTATTGGTTCTTAAATGTGCACAGTATTAGAAAAAGAAGATATAAAAATGAAGTGATCTTATTACCAGTGTCTCTGTTATGTGTTAGATGATGGATGAACCTGCAAATAAAACCTCTAGTAAACCTCTATATCTATCTAAAAATGACCATAGCCAGTGAGCTGCATATCTTACACTGAAAGGTAACTCTAAAGTCCTACTCGTAATGTTCACAAAACATTGTATCATTAAGGACAGATTCACCAAATACAAGCACTAGAACAATATGAGATTCAAGAAGATGAAATTAACTTCTGAAATAAAAACGAATGAAAAAGAGAAGAGGTAGCATCACATTCCCAAGAAAGAAAACAAACAACAAGCAATTACTCAACTTGAGGACCACAATACTGAATCAAACACTACTTCATCAATTGCCAATCAGAAAACAAAATCACCCATTCAATAAAATGCCTATACCAAAAAAGTTAAAGCGTTTTTGTACCATTGGTATAAATCCTTTTGTCAGGCACGTGCAATGTCTCAAACAAACACAGCAGGGTGTTGTGCTGTATGCCCAGATTTGTCACTTGACACTCTCTCTAGACCCCTGACATTCATTTCATTATCTTGACAGCCATCAATGGACCCAGATTCAGACCTTGGACTTTGGATGGATGGAAGGACAGAACCCTTGATGGACCAACTATCAGAATTTGGACCATGGACTGAGGAGAAGAAAGAACTGTTGATGGAACCAGAGTCAGATTTTGGACTTTTGATGGTTGGTAAGACTTGCTTGAAATTTTCGTTGTCTTTGCATGTGTTGTCAGAAAGTCTAAGTTTGAAAGCTAACTTTTCAACATTCTGATTTTTGTTGAATTTTTTAGTTCTTTCATTTAATGAGTCAGACTCAATGGAAGAGTCAGAAGCCATGGCTAAGGCTGTTGCAATTACACTGGATTTGCTGTCAACAGATGGCTCTGCATCAACTGGGGCTTTGCTTTGAGAAGTAAGGGTAGAACTGGGCTTTTTTGCAACTGGAGTGTTCACGGAAGGTAATTTACTGGATTTGAGCTGCTTACTCAATGTCCCCATGGTTATTTTCTGGCCCTTGGGAGTTATGACTGGTACTAATGTTGATTCCTTAACATGATTTTCCTTTTCAGCAGTTGAAGCATTGAATTTAACATCTCCCTTCCTGTATTCAGATTCTCTACTACTGGAATGAGAATTGCTCATATCAGACGTGACAGAACAGGACTTTTTAGTCTCTGATGCTTCTTTACCCAAGCTTTTTACCAACTGCTCATCACTATTAGGAAATGACTCCAATGCAGGAGAATTATAAGAGTTTTCCGCTGATGTCTCCTTCAACATTTTATCATAACAAGAACCTGACTCAAGCAAAGGAGAAGTTTGGGGGTTTCCAGTTGAAGAATTGACCACCTGTTCATCACTTCTTGGACCCTTTTGAGTATTTTCAGCTAAAGAAGTGCGGAAAATACTGTTTACTGTGCGATCCCTTCCTGTTTGGATAATTGGGTGATTATTGTATTTAAACCCTTCTTCATATTGTGGGGAAAAGGTCATTGAAGAACTAAGCTCAGTTGAGTTAGAGCAAAGAGAGTACGTGTTGGAAGGGATGCCAGGTAAAATGGGGGTGGTTGGTCGGAGGTCCCCCCTAGACGTGTAACCCACTAAGTCACCCCCTGGGGCTGTCTCAGGTCTCTGTTCTGGAGTATATTGGGCTATGTTGCTCTGATAATGAATAGATCTCTGGTCAAGAGTAAGGGACCTGGGACTGAATGGTCTATCAACAGTGTTTGAATGAGAACGAGGAATACACGTGGACTGTTGGGACAAGTGCCCATGATTCTGAATGTCAGGGTTCGAGCCTTCAAGAATCTCCACACAGTGCTGCACATTCAAACTTTGCTCCTTCAATACCTTAAAACCAGATTCAGAAGAATGAATGTTACTATAGGAAGCGACTCTTGACAGCTCTAACACTGAGCTCTTCTCAGTTGGCTCTCTCACTTCTATCAAACGTTCTGGTGCTTCGATAAGTTTTTCAGGAAGCTTTTCACTGATCTTAAGAGTAAAAACAACTCAAGATTAAGAAACAAACATTTGCTGAAAAATATCAATGTAGAATAGAAGTGATAAAAACAGAAGCATAGCTAGCAAACAATAGGGACAAACAAATGATGAAATGCATTTTTTCAGCTCAGATGATGCAAAATCAATGAATGACATTTAACAGTTCATTCTTTATAAATGATAGCTAGCATGCAGGTGTTACAGATGTAGACCTACCGCGTTGGCCCCGCCACGTGACCTGGCTCCCCCACCCCTGCCACTGCTGCTAGGGGACGCCCCACGACCACTGGGCTGGGGGGTTATTGAGGACTCTGAGTCCCAACGCTCCAACTCTTCTCGTACCAGGCGCTCCATTTGTTCACGTTTTACCTCGTCGCTTGTCCCATCGGACTGAAAGTGGGGCAGGGTTAATATTAGGAGTTCACACCGATAATTAGAACATGTTACCTTGATCTTTGTTACCTTGAACTGTGTTAACTACATGAAGTGTGTGTTTCAGTCTGTGCTACAAATAGGCTTCACAAATGATTTGACACTGTACAACACTGTACACTGTGACATTGTACAACACTGTACATGAAATACTATTCAAGAGCTGAAACTTTGAATGAAGACTTAGGAAACATCTGGTCAACTGACCACAATATTGAACAAGACTCTCTTATATTGTTGTTTACAGTCTGTAAACAACAATATCCCTTTGCATGCTGGGAAATTTGTCGTCTGCTAAAATGTCGTCTGCTAAATTTCTAAAATTAGCATTTTCTTTGATTTTTTTTTCAAAGAATACTATCAGAATAGCAAACAGTTTGGATCCTGATGAGACGCCACGTTCTGTGGCGTCTCATCTGGATCCAAACTGTTTGCAAAGGCCTTCAAAATCCGGTTCCAGCGCTCAAAGGGTTAAACA
>VMBQ01004611.1:43079-86313 GCA_007657795.1 Dreissena rostriformis
CTCCATCCCACAGCAGTTTACCAATCATGATATGGGGTTTGTATGCTCCATCCCACAGCAGTTTACCAATCATGATATGGGGTTTGTATGCACTTGCCATCCCACAGCAGTTTACCAATCATTATATGGGGTTTGTATGCACTTGCCATCCCACAGCAGTTTACCAATCATGATATGGGGTTTGTATGCTTTCTGTGCATTAGAAACATTTCCAGCAGAAGATCTTTAGAAGCAATTATGGGAATGTTAGCAAGCCCTTATGATAAAAGAATATCCATTTGAGAGAGGGAAATAAGGGAAATTTACAGTTGTTTCACATCATCATTAACCTGCTGTTGCACTAAGAAGGATTTTTCCAAATTGCCTGGTTTTCCCAGAGACTCGATTTGGCTCAATGTGCCCAAAATATAGATTTAAATGGAAGCTTTTTTAATCCTTTACCTTTTGATCACTGAGGTCTGACAGCATCTTACGTTGCTCTTCTTCGTCCAGAACACGGTCACCGTCGATGTCGTACTTGGCAAACAGAGCCTCAATCTCACCATCAGCGTAGCCACGACTACAAAAGAAGAACAACACAAATGTGATAGGAGTGGGCATTATTGCAAATTATCCATGTCACATGAAAATGGGTCTTATACCATATGACCCAGAGTAGCTCCAAACCTGCTTGCGCAATCACAGACTGATTTGGAGCAACGCGAGCGGAATATGGCATAAGAACCATTTTTGTACCATGGGGCTCATGTGCTTTTGATTTAAATTGTGTGAATTCAATTTTACTAAGTCAAAACCGATATACATGTAATTGCTTTGAAAAAAAAACAATTGTACAAGTAACTGTAAGAGAGGAATGCCCTCAAAGAAGTTTTAGAAAGACTTATAGTCCTTTTAACTTGCCACTTCTTTTCCTTTTCTTTTTTCATAACATTAAGTTTTATTCACATCCTTTCAATACTCATGAAGTTATAGTTGAAGTTATATTTGGCATAAGAAAATTAACAAAGCGGAATAACTTTGTAAATATTGGGTAAGAGATTAAGGGTCTTGAAATTCTTTCTAGGGGATAAAAAAAAACTATAATCATGTCCCTATTTTAACATAATTTTAAAGCAGCAAAAGAGGCTTACGTCTTGAGGTCCTGCCTCCACTCATCAAAGTCCACCTGCTTGTCGTTGTTGATGTCGGCGGTCTGGAGGGCCTTCTGGATGTCCACTATCTTGTCATGCTTGAAGTTCAGCTTGCTCAGCATCTTCTCATAGCCCTGAAATCAGCACCGCTCTCAAGTCATCATGAGTGAGTACAGGGCTGTATGCTAGGTCAGACTATCAAGGAGGTGGGTCCATGTTTCAGCAAGGGCATCATACATTTATGGTTTTCGCAAAAGTTTGTCTGTTACGTGAGGCGGTGGAGAAAATCAGCGATTTTTTTCCTTCTTTATAAAGTACCGGTAAACGGCACTTTCCCAATTACGAAAAAACTACAAATTTCCCAATTGCTGTCCAAAAAATTCCCAATTTAAGGAAAAAAACAACAACATTTAGTTAGTTTCCCTTTGCAGCTTTATGGCTTGAACCTAGGTAAATATAATATTGACAGCTTGAAAACACTTATCAATTTTTAAGTATTTGGGAGCAAAAAATCAAATACACCAATTTCCCAATTTGAGGTTTTCACAATTCGATTTTCCCAATTTTGAGGTTTTCACGGCTCAATTTTTCCCAATTGGACCGGTACGGGTACTTTTCCCAATTGGACAAAAAAAAATCGCTGGAAAATGTATATCAAACATGTACCTATTTCAAATTCTAAGTATTCCTGGTATAAGCAGTTATCAAAACTCATGCAAATAATTGATTGCAATTTGTAGAATGAACAAAAACAGGGCCAGCATAAGCAAAATTTTCTAATAAAAACTTCAACAAACTTACGCGCTTGAAGTAGTCTGTCATCTCGAACTCATTCTTCTGGTTGGCCATGTCTCCCTTCACCTCCGAGTAGGTGTCGTTGATGATGGCCAGGAACATGTTGATGAGCACGAAGAAGACGAAGAACACAAACAGCATGAAGAAGATCGGGCCCAGCACGCGGTTGGCTGCCTCCAGCTGGTCAAAGTTGAAGTCACCGAGGATGATTCGGAACAGCGTGAAGCTGAAGAGATTGGAAAAAAATATGGGTAAATGTAGAAACGGTTGGAAATAACGATGATTTACATTTTAGCAAAACACTGTATTTAATAAACATTCATGCCTCAAACACAAACATGAAAAGACTATTTTTCCTCCTTTTCTGTAATGATACAATAAATTTTCAGTTTTATCCAACATAACACAAAAAATAACCTCCATTTAATGAGGCTATATTAAGAGTTGACGATATTTGATAATGTGAAATATAATAGACACAAGCATTTAAACGGAATATTTGTAAAATGTTATTCACAGATGAGTATCAAGGATAGTGATTGTAGGATCACGTCAATGGATGAAAAGAACATACAAGTAAATACCACAGTTTAAAAAATCAAGTGAATTTCATAATAAATTCTGAATAAACATTGGTAATACTACTGAAAATAGGCGGGAAAAGAAATTCACAATTGACATATCCTTACAAGATTAAGATGAAAAACTTATATATAATGAAATGTTCAAAAATAAAAATTATCTACTAATTTTGAACACACAAGCCTTGAGAGACTTACAAGGACTGCTTGAAGTTGGAGAAGTCCTTGACCTGAGTGCCGAACAGCAGATAGCCGAGCTGGGTGAAGGCGAGGAAGATGATGAAGAACATCACCGCGAAGCCGGCCAGGTCCTTGGCACACTTGCCCAGGGTGGACGAGAGCTGGGTCATGGTCTTGTTAAAGCTGATGTACTTGAAGATCTGCAAGGAAATACTCATGTCTAGGTTATACAGTTTTCTATGACTTGTGAAAAAGGTTACCTTTAACCAGGGGTAGGAGATACTGTGTAGAGACTGATTTAAGTATGGGTGGAGAAATTTATGATAAGAGCTCATGAAAAATCTTCCCAGATTAGCATGTGCAGTCCGCCCCTTAAAATATCCAGTATGAAGATGTATAACACACACACTTATGTCACCTTATAAAACACAGAAATGTTTTACTTAGTTTAGGCCAATTAAAAACCTACCTTGATCCAGGCCAGGAACACAGCCACGGCTATGGCATTGTCAAACTGCACCTGTCCATAGCTGAGGAACACAAAGTCCGCATACTGGTCCGGCTTGCTGAGCAGGTCCTTGAGGAGGTCGCCCACTTTGATGGTGCGGTACACGTTGAAGCTGACGCACACAATCATGATCATGATCACCAGGATGTCCAGGATGTTCCAGACACTCTTGAAGTACGAGCACTTGTGCTTCTTTATCTGAATGGCATGGAAAGGTACAGTTTGATGTGAAGAAAACATTGTTTATAAAAGTTTTAAAATATTTGTAGTGACGTTTTGAACAAAAATAAATAATAAAAAATGTAATGCTCAGTAGGAAAGAAGAGAACATTATATAAGACTTCTGATTCATATTTTACCACAATTATTTATCATGAAATGATGTGAAAACAACGTGATATTAGAGTTTTGATTCACATGCGCTGCCAATTGTTGATCATTCAACCTATGTGAGAAACATATGTGTTAACAAACTAATGATTCACAAGTGTGGTATCAATGACACATAACGTTCTTCCTTAGTTATGTTACAATAAAAATAAAACACAAAAATTAAAAAAAGTTTGACGAAATCAGAAACACACAACTAAGCTGACCTCAATGGTTTCCTCAACCATGTAGTAGAGGATGAAGAGACAGAGGATGAACTCGCAGGCCATGATGAAGTAATCGTACACGGTCACGTAGCGGATCAGTTTCACGGTCCTCAGTTGGTAGTGGGGGATGGCACCACCAGTTGGGGGGAACTCCACTGTCAGCCTGGAAGGGTGGGGAGTGTTGTTGTATCTTGGGGTGAGGTTTTTGATTAAGTGAATTTGAAAACCAGACTAAATGCATGTGCGTAAAGTGTCGTCTTAGATTAGCCTGTGCAGTTCGCAAAGGCTTATCAGTGAAAACACTTTCCGCTCTTATGGAATTTTTTATTTAAAGGAAGTCTTTTGTGAATGAAAATTTAATCTAGGTGGAAAGTGCTGTCCCTGATTAGCACAGGCTTATCTGGGACAGCCCTTTTTGCACATGCATTAAGCCCAGTTTTCCCAGAATGAGTCACATTTATTTTAGCTTAAGTGATCCGAACTCTTTTGGCTGGCTTATGGAGACACGCTCAAGTTAATTTCCTGGGTCCTGATTTCTAGCAGACATGATACCTACTTCACCAAACTTAAGTTTCAGCGACCGTTCTTGTTCACCTTTCAGTTTGGGTGGCTAGAGTTTGAAATAAAAAACTGCCACCTTAATAAACCGTAACATTGAAAAGAGAGCCCAACACAATGTCAAAACATCTTGAATTGCAAAAATTAACAAGTGATGTGTTTGTGAAACACTTTGTCCCCTTTTGAGCGATTTTGACCCATATATTTGACCTTTGACCTTGAAGGATGACCTTGACCTTTCACCACTCAAAATGTGCAGGTCCATGAGATACACATGCATGCCAAATATCAAGTTGCTATCTTAAATACTGCAAAAGTTATGACCAAGGTTTAAGTTTTGGGACAGAATGACACACACACAGACAGGCCAAAAACAATATACCCCCTCTTCTTCAAGGAAGGGGTCATAAAAATGCTTTCACATAAAAAAAAAGCTACTCACTGGACAACACAGAACAGGTTGATGTTGGCATTGTACACAGTGAAGTCAATGAAGAGAACACGGGTGCCCCTTCTAATCCATCTCTCATCGAACAGGTAATTGATAATAGCCTCTGACTCATTCTTGCGCCTTGTCAGATCCTGCACGTAACCGGCCCCACTGTACGTGGTTATCTGACCCCAGTAGCTGGAACCATCTAGATCGTCTTCAGATTTATAGTACCAGCTGAAACACAAATGACTTTTCATGAAAACAAATTTTTTTTTTACTAAGTTTACTTATAGATTTAAATTATATTTGAGGTTATTGATTTATTTGGAGAAGTAAGCAAAAATATTGTAAAGAAAGTATATTTATTTGGATACAAGAATGAACATATTTGAATAGCAATTTACATTATATAACAAACCCATTGGCCCTAAGGCACTCACAAGAGACCCCACGGCATTATACTGTTCTAATAAGGGAGTGTTCACACTTGACCCAGTTTTGGAGATTTCATTGGGACAAATGTTTGGACCAAGTTTAATTCAGATTTGATTCTAAATGTGGCCTTTAGAGTGTTCACATGCTTTTTCTTTAATGTGACCTAGTGTTTTACCCTACCTGACCAAGTTTCAAACTAGGCTGATAAATAATTGGGACAAATGTTCTTGCCAAGTTTCATTTAAATTAGGCAATAAATGCCTTTACAGTGTTCATAAAGCAAAAGTTGACAATGCATGACGCACATAAATGACAGACAAAAGGCAATCAAAAAAGCTCACCATGAGAATGTTGTACTCAGCTGAGCTAAAAATGTAAGACATTTGTTAACGCTTTGCATGCTGGGAAATTTGTCGTCTGCTAAAATGTTGTCTGCTAAATTTCTAAAATTAGCATTTTCTTCGATTTTTTTCAAAGAATACTATCAGAATAGCAAGCAGTTTGGATCCTGATGAGACGCCACATTCTGTGGCGTCTCATCTGGATCCAAACTGTTTGCAAAATCCGGTTCCAGCGCTCAAAGGGTTAAACAAGAGACTAGATAAAAAAAAAAGCACATACGCAGTGTAGTTGTCCTTTTTACCGAAGGCCTCCTTGTTTTCAACACTCTCGGAGTAGGATTCGTAACACTCACGAATCACGTCCTTAAAGTCGTCATGGACGACACATGAGTTGCTGTGAACCTGCAGTTGCCGAATGCGAGGGACGCCAAGCAGCTTGTTCTCGTAGTAGATGTAGCCGAGTTGTTCATCTGGGACGGTCTGGTTATTGTACCACGACTCCCAGTACAGGCCATCCAGCAAGGGCTCCTTGGCAAACTGGACAGAAAGATTACAGTATAAGAGTCATGCTCTATGAAAAAAGAGTTTAATGCATGTGCGTAAAGTGTCGTCACAGATACGCCTGTGCAGACTGCACAGGCTAATCAGGAACGACACTTTCCGCCTAAACTGGATTTTCATCAACAAGAGTCTTCCTTTAAACAAAACATACAATAAAAACGAAAAGTGTCATCCCTGATTAGCCTGTGCGGACTGTACAGGCTAATCTAGGACGACACTTTACGCACATGCATTAAACCCCCTTTTCACAGAGCGAGGCTCATATATTCCATTGCAAAGTGCCGTTATTAACAGAGGTGAGTGTACTTAAACAATCTCAACTTTCATTTAAATTCTGCTCCAATAATTCATGGCTGTAACTTCTATTATTATACGCCCGTATAAAATACGGGACGTATTATGTGAAACCCCTTGGCGGGCGGGCGGGCGGCGGGCGGAAGGCATCACTTTGTCCGGACTCTAATTCAAATTGTATTCATCCGATCTTCACCAAACTTGGTCAGCAGTTGCATCTAGTTGATATCTAGGCCAAGTTCGAATATGGGTCATGCCGGGTCAAAAACTAGGTCATAGGGTCAATTAGTGCATTTTCAACGGCGCCACTTTGTCCGGACTCTAATTCAAATAGTTTTCATCCGATCTTCACCAAACTTGCTCAGAAGTTGAGTCTAGACAATATCTAGGCCAAGTTGGAATATGGGTCATGCCGGGTCAAAAACTAGGTCATGGGGTCACTTAGTGCATTTCAAGGATTTCATGGTGTCCGCTCTCTAAATGAAGTAGTTTTCACCCGATCTTCACCAAATTTGGTCAAAAGTTGTGTCTATATGATATGTAGGTCAGGTTTAAATATGGGTCATGCCGGGTCAAAAACTAGGTCACGAGGTTACTTAGTGCATTTCAAGCATTTAGCATGGTGTCCGCTCTCTAATTGAAGTAGTTTTCATCTGATCTTCACCTAATTTGGTTACAAGTTGTGTCTAGATGATATGTAGGTCAAGTTCGAATATGGGTCATGCCCGGTCAAAAACGAGGTCACATGGTGCATTTAAAGCATTTAGCATGGTGTCCGCTCTCTAATTGAAGTAGTTTTCATCTGATCTTCACCAAATTTAGTCAGATGTTACATCTAAATGATATCTAGGTCAAGTTCAAATATGGGTCATGCCAAGTCAATAACTAGGTCTTGAGGTCACTTAGTGCATTTCAAGCATTGAGCATGGTGTCCAAAACCTTCGAACGGGCGTATCTTGTGACAGTTTGGCACTCTTGTTGAACATATTTTAATATTTCAGTCTATGTTAATATTTTCAATTTCTTAATAAAATCAGCAATATACCTGAAATCCCAAACTAGACCATTTTTTATCACAATTACACAAATTCAGATGAGTCTAGTGCCTATTACAAATATGCATATTACAAATAAATATAGAGGTAAACGTGTGTACGAATATTCCCTTCTATAACAGAATCTTCAAGCATCTAAACTTAGAAACACCAGTCTGTGAGTACCTTCCAAAAGTCCTCCACGCTGGTGATGGTACGAAAGCTCCCACCTCCGTCCTTGACGGTTGAATCCAGGAAAAGGTCTGACATGACCTTTGTGTAGTAGTACATGGAGGTCCCAGTCATGCCAAAGGTCACTGGAATCACAAATGGCTATGACATGAAATTTACTTTAGCTTTGAAAGAACTTATATGAGTGATAGATATATAGCAATACTATTGCAGTCATTTAATTATAACACCCTAGTCATGAGTCAAGGGTGACTATTTTATTTTAATGCTCTATCTCATACAAAAGTATCTATGTGTTGACATAAAATCTATGAGTTGAGCATCACTCTGTGAAAACGGGGTTTAATGCATGTGCGTAAAAAATTGTCCCTGATTAGCCTGCGCAGTTGACACTTTCCGTTTTAATGATATTTTTCGTTTAAATAAAGTCTCTTCTTAGCAAAAATCCAGTTTTTGCGGAGACTGAACAGGCTTATCTGGGACAACCACTTCGCACATGCATTAAACCCCCTTTTCAAAACGCAATTAACAATTATAAACTGTAATGTAGACTAGTTAATTTCCCATGCTACAAATAAACGAATATTCGTACAGTTTTAAACATAAACCATTCTTCTCACCAATACAGAGGATGATGAGGAAGGCCAGGTAGATGATCAGCTCCCTCAGGGTGGTTTTCACGTGCAGCTCTCGGTCCGCGGTCACATCCTCAGTCTGGCGGGTGGCCCACATCGCTATCAAATATCAAGCAAGGGGCTATCAAATATCAAGCAAGGAACCGGGCTATCAAATATCAAGCAAGTGACCAGGGATTTGAGTACCGGTACTAACAATTAACTTAGTTTTGACAATCAAGAATCGAGCTAATAACCAAAGCATTGCACTTAAGTGACCACGGGTTTGAGTAGATCACATTACTTTTAGACGCAAACTACTTACAATTAACTTAGTTTCGAAAGTCAAGAATTGAGCTAATAACCAAAGCATTGCACTTAAGTGACCATGGGTTTGAGTAGATCACATAACTTTTAGACGCAAACTACTTACAATTAACTTAGTTTTGACAATCAAGAATTGAGCTTATAACCAAAGCATTGCACTTAAGTGACCAGGGATTTGAGTAAATCATATTACTTTTAGACGCAAACTACTTACAATTTACTTAGTTTTGACAATTAAGAATTGAGCTAATAACCAAAGCACTGCACTTAAGTGACCAATATTTGAGTCAGTGCCCCAGATAAGCTGCGTATCTGCGTTTTTCACCCTATTAAATTGTTTGAAAACGCAAAGACATTCAATATAATGCGTATTGAAAACGCAATCAATTTGACATTTACGCTTATTCTTAAAATTTGATGCGTACGATACAAGTCTCGATCGAAAATGCTTTGCTCAATTTCGGAAATTTCTCATTGGAAAAAATATCGTACGGCGACAAAGATTTTATTAATTCGAAAGTTAGCAAGCGCCTTGATGAGGGAGGAGCAAAAGAGTCGAAGTTATTCAAATGCTATGCAGACTAAATTTCATGCAAATTAAGCGTCTGACCAAAATATTTACGACGTGCATGTATTTGTAAAGCGTCTGTACTTTCAGTTTCTATAACGGTGCGTAATAAAAATGTCTAAGCGAGGTCGAAAGAAGTCCGCGATTGTTGCTCTAAATATATGTCGATTGCAAACTTTTTTCCAACCAAGTACAAACAACCGAATAATTTGTGTTATTGATTTGTTAGAAACTGTGTATGCAGCAGTTGAAAGTAGCGAGTTGACATCCCAAAAACATGACGGAAAGTCCGTAATTAAAAAACCCTGTAAAAAGTGGAACAAAATCATATCCCAGGTTAGACATTGTTGGCGTTGATGGGACAGAGAAACAAAAAGTTGAAATGTGCATACTGCACCCAGTCTGTGCAACAGAAGTAAAGCAGAAATGATTTTGAGGTATAAATGTTAATAACTTAGTTCACCCTATTTAAAAACTGAAATCACCCTATTTTTCAAAATCAATGGGTGAAAACCCTATTACCCAAATAATTATCTGGGGCACTGATTTGAGTAGATCATATTACTTTTAGACGCAAACTACTTACAATTTACTTAGTTTTGACAATAAAGAATTGAGCTAATAACCAAAGCACTGCACTTTAGTGACCAGGGATTTGAGTAGATCATATTTCTTCTAGACGCAAACTACTTACAATTTACTTAGTTTTGACAATCAAGAATTGAGCTAATAACCAGAGCATTGCACTTCAGTGACCATGGATTTGAGTAGATCATATTACTTCAAGACGCAAACTACTTACAATTTACTTAGTTTCGACAATCAAGAATTGAGCTACTAACCAAAGCATTGCACTTAAGTGACCAGGGATTTGAGTAGATCATATTACTTCTAGACGCAAACTACTTACAATTTACTTAGTTTTTACAATCAAGAATTGAGCTAATAACCAGAGTATTGCACTTAAGTGACCATGGATTTGAGTAAATCATATTACTTCGAGACGCAAACTACTTACAATTTACTTAGTTTCGACAATCAAGAATTGAGCTACTAACCAAAGCATTGCACTTAAGTGACCAGGGATTTGAGTAGATCATATTACTTCTAGACGCAAACTACTTACAATTTACTTAGTTTTGACAATCAAGAATTGAGCTAATAATTGCAGTTAACTCAAGTAAATAATCTACCTTGTCACACTGAATTTGAAGCATGACTTTGTGTTTCCATATAAAAAAACATGAACATTATAAGTATGGTACTTGTGGTAGTTTAAATAGATTTATACAATTCAATAGTACCTCAATTAGGAAATAATTCTGAAATTCACCAATCAACAACAATCGGGAGTTTTAAGGGTGGTAATATTGCAGTTATTTACATCTAAACATGGTCAGAACAGGTGTCACTAGAACATAATAGGTTTTCATAATAACCATGTCTGTTACATGTATACAATGTGAGATGTTCCTGATGACACTGCACTATCAGAAGTCAATGTTTATGAATCTATCAACAAACCCAGTCCCTAACCAAGTGTTGAACCAAACATAAATGTCATTTGCCACAAATATCTGACAAATGCAATCATTAGTGCTGATTGTGCAAGGGACTTAAAAAGCAGGCCCTGGACAAATGTTTAAAAGTATCCGCACTAATCAGCCCGTATTTACAAACACACAGCCATACATAAAGCCTGCCCGACAGAGTTCTGTGGCTCACTTCTTTATCCCTATTTGATCTAAGACAAAATCAATACATTATTGAATACCTTTGAACGCTGGGTACAATTATTACATTCAGGCCTGATATGACAGGTGCTTTTTAAATGGACCATAGTCACTGTAAATTAATAATTTAAGTTTTAAAACCCCAATGGAAACAACTTGAGTTTCCATATCGGGTAGTTTTAACTTGTAATATCTGGTAGTTTTAACTTGCGATGTGTAAATATTTGAAGAAAAAACCCAGTTAGTTATATAAATTAGTAAATATACATACGGATGAGGGTTTATTTGTATAATCTCCTAACTTTTTATTCCAGTAAATTATCTGACTTGCATCATTTTTATTAAAATTTTACAAAAAGATAACTTCAAACGCGTATTTTATGTCATACTGATGGTGCAAATTTATAAAAAAAAAAAAAAAAAAAATGTAGAAACATACAAACTCAGATTTAAACTCAGACATTCATTATTTTGACAGCTTAAATTTTTATTTGATCCTTGATTTTGTTTAGCTTTAAGTCATTTATGCCTTGTGTTCACAATCTATTGCATTGATGATCCAAATTTTTATAAAATGACATTGCTTCTTCATTTTTATTACAACAAACATGTTCGATGAATTTCACATATTAACATGTATGTAGGTATAAGTATGATATTTAACTTTTTAAAGAATAACCTTTTTATTTAAGTTGTATTTTATTTTTTTTATCAATATACAATGTAGTAATAAATGTATTGAAAACTGTGATATAATCATAAACTGGTTCATTCACAAAGTAAAAACTGCTTATTTAAATAATTAAAATACCATGGCCTTCTATCATTTATATGAGGATATTTTTGCACTTTATTTTTAGAGTAGAATAAATGTTTTGTTTTTTTGTACCAATTGAGTCCAAATCAAGAAATTGAAGGTCATTTGACAGTTTTGCAAGAATTGGTTTTCATGTTTGTAAAAACAAAGAAGGCTTAAATTCAACAGACCAGTCAAATCAATATCTGCTATTATATTCAATACAACTTTCATAATAACAATCCTATTGAGTATATGCTTTATTGGCTTTTACCGGGTAAAATCACCTAGGAGTCAAAACCAATCAGTCTCGGACGGGTTTGAAAGCATCAAAAGTAAAAATCAATGAGACCGAACTTAGGACCACAATTTCCATAGTTCCTGCCTCTGTAACCGGTTGACAAATCAATATTTTCTAGACCTTGGGGAGAAAACAAACAATAAAATAACTAGCGGATCATATGAAGTCAAGCAGGGCTTTAGAACGGTGACATTTTTCTCTGAATAATTGATCAGAACATTATTGTCATTTGACTGGTCCATTTTCTGACGTCAAATATTGCGCACATAGGCAAATGCTTAAAATAAATTTTAATCAGAACTTTCAAAAATATCTAATCACTACAGGAACATTTAATAAATAACTATTTAGCAGTTTTGTAAACAGGGTCTATAGATATAGGCTTAAACCCATCTTATATTTTACTTATGACTCTTTTTAAAGTATTTAAGGTATTTGAAAATATGTGGCCAATAGGCTTTATTAGCAGCCACTCACACAATCCAACAGAATGACACAAGATTCACACCATTAGGAAAAAGTCTGTGCAGGTACATGTAGCTCCAGAGGTATACAGGTACCTTTACATGCTTAAGGCAAACCTTAACCCTTACATGTATATGGAAGTCACATTTTTGCCTATTCGTCCCGAAACTTGCTTCGAACATTTGTTCTCAAGAAGGTGAGAAGTATAGCTCTACCTTTGACAAACATTATTGAGCTCAAAATCAAATTACCTATGGAGTACGGTAAGTTGCAAAGTCTTTGGGCAATTCATTTATACAGTATAACAAGTATTTAAATTCATTTTGGAGATAAAATAAGACAGCCTTAACCCAATGAGCCTAGTTTTTTTAATTAAAAAATTTCCTGCCAATCTGGCCATTTACTTCAGACATTTTTTATGATTTTACTTTACCAAAACAATTTGTACTTGCACCATATTTGTTTTACCAAAACAATGGACAATTATTAAATTGGCCATACAAATAATTTCGTCTTAATAGGATTGATATTTCATAATTATGCATTTATTTTCTCAATAATAAACAAGCGGACCCTGAGGATCCTTGAATGCTCACCTAAGAACCTGTTGCTAAGCGGACAAACTTTTGAGACCCCTGGCTTGGGGCTACGTTCGACCATAATTTTAAACAAATGTTGCTATGTCAGTCTATCTTATACATTTCACTCTGGTGAGACCATTATTACACTAGAGGCAAAAAATTATAAAAAACTTAGTAATAATGTAGAGGACCACTATCTGATATTACATATATACCAAATATTGCACCACTGGCATTGTTCTTAAATTAACAGAAGTTATTGTGCTAATTAAGTCCCTATACACACGTAACTCCCAGCACGGGGCCAATTTTGACACCAGAGGAATGATTTGAATAAACGAAGTTGAGGACCACTTCAATGAAACATAACAAATACCAAACCTCTTAGACTTTAGGTTTCAGAGTTCAGGATTTTTTAAGTTTTTACTATATACACATGTACATTTAATGAAAACAAGTAACCAACAAGGCGGGCAAATATTGACCCCAGAAGCATGATCTGAACAAACTAATTATTATAATGAACCACTTTACAATAATGTATTACAAATTTTTATACCAAACCTCTCCGCCTTGTGATACAATGCAAATGCAATACAAAATGCTCGTTTATACTTTTAGTAGGACAACATATTCCACTTTATTTCCCGCGATGATATCCGAACATTTACGAGGGAACGCGAGATTGGCTTCAGGCAGTGTCGGAAAAACGACATAGTTCTCATGAATAATCATTATGCAAGGACGTCCTGCTCTTGGGAATTGAGCGAGAAAAAAAAACAGCGTGCAAAAATGAGTATTTGCGGCAATACACAACTGTGTTTAGGGATCTTTAGTCTGTAGCTTTAATTTGGAGAGCACTTGCTTACAAGTGCTTTCTATTAGGTTTGAGCGTTCGCTTGTAAATGTTCGGATATTGTCGCGGGAAGTTATAATGAAATATATTGTGCACACAAAACATAAAAACGAGCATTTTGTTGCTCGTTAAATCTATGTTACCAGATCACATCTAGCGATACTATTTTGGCTATTGCTATAAGGAACACTGATTTTTTATGGGTTAACTTTATTTGACGAAATAGTTATCAAAATATTCTTTGATTTTGAGTGATAATGGGGCTTAAATAAGTAACATTCATCAGAATTTAAATGGGTGGTTGCTTTACAGGTATTGTTTGTAAATGGATCGGCTTGAACATTTTGACAAACAAAGAAAAGTTAGCTAACTGGGGGCGAATTTTTTGCACAAGTCGCCCATTCTGCTGGCAAGCCCTTGTCAAAAGAAAAACACACATTATAAAAGCTATAGTTTTAATAATGCACAATATTCATGACCCATGTAGTGTCAAAGGTTACTTTTATACGAGTACAAAAAATATATGATCAGTTTTGTTATTGTGTACACGTACATTTCCAGAGCTTTTTTTCATAATTTTGAAAATATCACATGTACCTGTGAAATTAGGAATTTTAGGGAAAATGTTATGGTTTGTTTGGATAAAGTATTATTTACTCTTTTTTTTTTATAATTCCTGAATATAAAAGAACTTAAATAAAATAGAAAATAATACTGTTACACATATAAACATATCAGTAAACAGCATGTAACAACTTCAAAACTCTTTATTGCCATATTCAACACAGCTCTATTAAAACAAAACACATGAAAGTTTAACCATTAGTTGGGAATTTTGGAATTGGACATGGTATAAAAGATACTTTCAGCCATTATAAATATAATGAAAACGTCAAGATGGAACTCATAATGATAAATAATAATTACATTTTTTTCCTGGACTGCAAGATAATGTTTATACTTACATCTTATTCCACTTCCAATCTTTCCAAAACAGGACTGGCTAGGTTTTTGTTTCTTGGATCCTGTAGTGGCAACAGCAGAACCTTTTCCATTCGGCTTGTCATTGCTCATGTATGCAGCGTCGTCTTCCATAGCAGCAGGCGCCAAGTCTGGGTCGTTCCTTATACCTTCTTGGCCAAAATCAAACTGACTGTCAGGTCTGGCATGTCCACCGTAGTCACCCCATGCTTCCCTGGACGAGGCACTTGAAGGCCTCGCGTTCTTTGCACTTCCTGACATGATTCCAAAAGTGGACCAAAGTTCTAAAAGTTTGTAAACTTTGTCTCAGGTAAATCGCGCACTGGTAATACAAGTTAAATACGTATAACGCTTTCCCCGGTATCTTTGCCGCTTATTCCTAATATTCTGTCGCTGGACCAGCCTTTTATACAAAACGGTATTGATTTAAAATCGATCACTTACTGGCAGAAGTTCCATAGCGATTCTGAAATTTTGATCGATGACGTATATCGCTTACTATATCGATGAATTAAACAAATGGACTGCAATAAAAATATTGATAAAATAAAAATATTAAATAAAAATAATAAACAGAATATGCGACCTACGCACTTACATTCCCAATTCTAATTGTAAAGAAAAATAACTAGATTTCATTAAAACCGATGAATGAACTAAGCGACAATTTTTATTTTTCGGATCTTTCCGTCAAATACCCGAGTAAACCGTCGATACCCGAGTTCGCAGATCATCTTACGTCGTGACCAATCGCGTTGCGAGACGGATCTCGACAATGACGTAGGCAATCTGAACGCTTCGGACAGTGGGCTACACCACACCGTCTGAACGCTTCGGACAGTGGGCTCGGAATCGTCCGAGGGGTTCCGATTGTGACGTAGGGTATCTCATATTCATGTGGGACTTTCCATAGCTGTTACTTTCGATTTGAGAAGGTATTTTTTTCTCAATTATTTGACATTTCTGCCACAATTAAGAGTTCTCGATTGTTGCACGCATATAGTCTTTAGGAATTTGAATTGTCTGAATTACAAATGTTGTTTGAAATCGCTACCTTGTCCTTTGATACTTTGTTATAATGAATTTAAGAGCGTTAATTTACACTTCCTTAATATAATAATCAAACAAACATATAGCAACCACCACATATTTTAATTTTCAAGATAATACATATCAAATTATATATATTCTGAAACAATTTATAAATACGAATAAGAAAATGTATAATTTTTTCCCTATATGTTTAAGGGTAACTGTTAAAATCTAGAATAAAAATTGCAAATTTCAGGGGAGGTACTCAATGAATATAACATAGCTAAAGAAACTTCAGCGAACAGTTTATATAGTCTTGACAGACCTGTCGCGCCAGTCAAAAATCTTAAAAAAGCGACATTTAAAGTTATGGTAGCCAGAACTAAATATAACATTATTAGAGAAAATCTAACCCCACATAAAAAAGTAATATATATTTACTTATATGTCAGAATTAAAGGTTTCATACAAAATTTTAAACANTTAGTGAAAATATTTAAAAACACACCTGTTTTATGTGTCAATCTATAGTTTAACACGTGTTCTAGGGCATAACACCAAAAACTGCATTAAAATCGGAAATGTTATGAAAAAATACTGGCTAGACTTAGCTCCCTCTAGTAACGTATATCAGATGTACACAGAATCTCATCGTATTGGCCCTTCTGATTGGTTGCTAAGGTTTGTTACTATGTGCATGTGCTTGTTCTATAAATAGTTTACTAATGGAAAAACAAACTCTTGCTCTGTTCTGTAAATATTGCTTCATTTTTTTCACAAATTAGCGGATTATAAACTCATTTATAAACCTACTAATAAACCATTAACAAACTACACAATTATGTCTTAAATAATTATAGAATCACATCATCACCCAGGATTTAACATGACCTACTTTCCGATCCAAACCTGAAATCATATAAAACTGATCGTCTTAATAGTCATTAATATACAGTAAATAAAATAAAAGTTCTACAAATTGAAAAACATGACCGTCCTGCACTTCTTTAGGGTTTTTCCAAATTGACTGGCTAAAGTCACGATACAATGAGGAGGGCCGATTCTATGAGAATAAGGGATTATACCTAAAATACCCTCTCAGCGTCCATACTAGGACTATATAAAGAGCAACAATATTTCCTCCAGGTGTCTTTATGATGTTTATCAAACAGTCAAGTGAAGTCAAAATTTATTTATTGTCGGTATGGGATAACATGTATATAACATAAGCTATGTATAGCTTTTGACCGACCTAACAAACAGTAGCAAATTGCAACACATAATTAAAACATGACATACATAAGAAATAGTTATTGTAATAAAGCACACTACAGCACACTAAAAGCACAGTTAAAACAGTATTCCTAGTCCAAAAATAACAATAAATTTGATGAAGTGATTACACCCTAGCTGTCCTGTTTAGAACAGACATGCACACTTCTGAGTCACGAAGACTTATGGTAGGAAGCTTACGGTTTGTGTTGAGTTAGTGTAAAAAAGTAAATCTGCTTGAATAAAGTATTAGAAACAAGACAATTCGTTGAATTGATATTCTACGCCAAATACATTTTGTTTCTGGATGGGTGCAAATCCCTTGATATATGGTAGAATCCTAAAAAAAGTAATTGTTTTTATGATTTGAAATTCTTCTCATTGATATCTATTCACAAATGAAGTTTCATGTTGAAATCTTGTATAGTATCTGAAATATAGCCTTGAAAGTAACATTATACAAAATCAACGAAGGGCAATAACTCTTATTGAAGAAAGTTTAGGGTTATGGTTCTTGTGCATGGAACTGCTCCTCATTGATATCTATATGCCAAATAAGTTTCATGTTGAAAATTTGTTTAGTATTTGAGATAACGCCCTGAAAAGTTACATCATACCAAACCAACAAAGGACATTAGCTCTTATTTAAGAATGTGTAGGGTTATGGTTCCTGTGCATGGCACTTCTCCTCATTAATATCTATACACCAATGAAGTTTCATGTTGAACTCTTATATAGTTTCCGAGATATAGCCCTAAAACGTTTGTGACAGACGGACGGACTGACCGACAAACAATGCCAAAACTACATCCCTCTTAAGGAGGGAATCAAAAGGCCATTCCATGGCAAAAATGCCATCCCCCGAGAGGCAGTACTTGATTCTAGAAGATTGACTATTTTATCAATGATCAAACAAACTTGAGTTAATTTGAATACACCTGAGAAAGTGGGTATTTTTGAGTATTTATTGTATCTCTAATCATTATCTAACCCATCTGTTATTGGGTTAAGGGTAATCTACTTTTTTACTCTTTTGAATAAAAATTATTTATAAAACCTCTAAGAACATATAGATATTATTTTATATTATATTTATAAGATTGTATTAGTGATGTTTATCTTTGATCTACAAAACATTCAATGCTTTTAATGAGTAAACAAAAGTTAATCGTAAATTAATTTTAATAGTATTCCACCCACATGTTCCTGATTGTATATTACATGTAGTGATGTGACATAAAATGTATCTCTAAATCAGATGTAAGTGATATCAATGTGATTTATGATTTCACTTAGGAGAATACTTGTGTATGTTCTGATAGAATACAATTATTTTTTCAGACATTGATACCTTTATTTAAATGAGTTAGCGTAACAGGTGTTTTATATATGAAAGGAAACTAAGATTATATGTTTAAAAGTACATTTGATACATGCATTACAAATATTTAAAAACTGAATTAGTTGATTGAGTAATTTTCCACATTTTTCTTCATTTGGTGTGTTGTCTTTCAGATTCACTCCAGTACAATGGAAATACCAAAGTATTTGTTTCCAGAAGGCCAGGATACAAGAGGATATGCTGTCCTGATTGTCAATGAAACTTTCAATAACTTAATTCCTAGAAGGGGTGGTGCCTCAAAAGACTTGAAGTATATGAAACAAATTGCTGGAGCACTTGGTTTGGATCAGCTCAATTGTAAAATGGATACGAACTTGGACAAAGATCAAATGAATAAAGTAATAGATGACGCAGCTCAAAGAGTCAACACTACTGCTTGCGACATGTTTCTGTTCATGATTAGCACCCATGGTGATGAGCAGGCAAATCCTCGCAAGAGTGGCCAGATTGACCATGCTCTGATGTCCATTGATGGAGAGGTTATCTTTGTGTCCGATTTGCTGGAAAAATTTAATGACAAGTATTGTCCACACCTAGCTGGCAAACCGAAGCTGTTCTTCTTTCAAGCCTGCCGAGGTTTGTGTCTCTTAATTCTACTTATATTGCTCTTTTTATACCCAACACTTCAACATAATGGGGGGGGGGGCAGATAAAACTGGATTCACCATAAACATCTGTCTGTCCATTTGTCCATAGACACAAACTTGTCCTCTCAAGTATTCCTACATTATTAAACATATAAAATTTGAACATGCTTGCATTTTTCCTTAATATGATGATTGTTATGAAGTTTGTCATGTGCAATTTTTATAATTCTTAATCAAGTTTTGGAAAAAGTTATGCCCCTATATCAACTAAGGATTTCATGATTGTTACACCCCATCACACAAAGTTTTAGAGGTTATAATATTGTGGAGCAAACTACTTCCACATTTCTTATGCAATTCAACTGAAACTTGTAATGTATCACAACTATAAAGTTAAGATATGTTCATGTTAGTCACTTTTTTCATCCACTATATTCCACACATTTTGTGAAAAGGTCAAGTTTATGTTGAAAATATGTACATTATTTTGAAACTTGTTTGTAAAGATTTGTTTGTATGTGTTTGTATGTGTTTTTTTGACAAGTAAAAAATATGCAATACTATTGTGAACTATTTTGCAGTCATGAACCATTTTCTGTACATGGAACATCATACTGAGATGCATATGGGTGGCATAAGTGGACAACTTAAGCTTTCAAAAGAGAAAGAACAAATTCTGTGGACACCACATCAAAACGATCAACAGAACTTCTTAGGTTAGTGAATTTCATACATTTCATCCCTATGAGGAAGGTTTTATTGATTATAGAGCAAAGTACTTGCATGTAACTTTGGTTTAACCCTTTGAGCGCTGGAACCGGATTTCGAAGGCCTTTGCAAACAGTTTGGATCCAGATGAGACGCCACAGAACGTGGCGTCTCATCAGGATCCAAACTGTTTGCTATTCTGATAGTATTCTTTGAAAAAAAAACACAAAGAAAATGCTAATTTTAGAAATTTAGCAGACAACATTTTAGCAGACGACAAATTTCCCAGCATGCAAAGGGTTAATACAAAATGCAGATCTTATGAAATGCGTTCTGTAAAAATAAACAGTTTCGTGTTCAGCTTTTAATTTGATAATTATATTGAGGAACATGTTTCAAAACCTTATAAGTTGATAGAATAAAATCTTTTGATAAAAAGCTGATGTATATGAAATTCATTCATATTATGTGATGAGTATATTGTTAGTGAGTAAATGGTATACATGTACTAGTTGGAAATATATCTGATCAAAAGATCATTTATAGTTCTGATATCAGAATTATTGAGTGTACAGGTAAAAGATCAAGATCACTTATCAAAGTCACATGTCCAGATGTTTGTTGTGGGCATATATGTTACTCTTTATTTAATTGTGCATGTTATTTCCTGTAGATTAAAATATTGTAAATATATTTGCAACAGTGAGTTTTATTACAACTTGAGCTTGTGCGGCAGAGGCGGCTGCGTATCCCCACGCGGCATAGATGTTATATTTAAAGGCAATGCTGGGTGGGCAAGGCCTATGTTGGTGGGGCCCCAGGGTGGATAATGTGGACATGGATGGTTGAGATAGACCGTGTTGTCATAGAAGATGTTCAGTATTGATTTGAAGTCAATTGGTGAATAAATGAAGAAGTTATGTCAAAACAAAATTTTGGGTGGGCGTAGTCTATGTGGGCGGGGCGCCTTATGGATGGTAATGGGGCCATGCATAGTTGAGATTGACCGTATTGTCATAAGAGAAGTTCAGTATGAATTAGAAGTGAATCGGTGTAGAAATGAAGAAGTTATAGTAAAAGGAAATTTTGGGTAGGAAAAAAAAATTGGGCGCGAAAATTTTTACGAAAAAATTATGCCAAAAAAAAATAGGGTGCAAAAAAAGATTTGGGTACGAAAAAATATTTGGGTACGGAAAAAAAATGGGTACTAAAAAAAAATGGGTACCAAAAAAAATAGGGTACTAACAATTTTGGGTACAAAAAATAATTTGGGATTAAAAG
The DNA here is from genome assembly GCA_007657795.1 of Dreissena rostriformis. NCBI lineage: Eukaryota > Metazoa > Mollusca > Bivalvia > Myida > Dreissenidae > Dreissena > Dreissena rostriformis. The sequence goes on from VMBQ01004611.1 coordinate 64,222, forward strand.
GCAATTTTGGGTAGGAAAAAAATTTGGGCACGAAAAGTTTGGGTACGAAAAAATTATGCCAAATTTTTTTAGGGTGCAAACAAATGTTTGGGTACAAACAAATATTTTGGTAATAAAAAAAAAGAGTACGAAAAAAAAAAATCGATACCAAAAAAAATTTGGTAAGAAAAAAAAATAGGAACCAAAAAAATATTGGGTACGAACAATTTTTGGTACAAAAGAAAATTGGGAGTACGGGGAAGAAGTACCCATGCACCTCTCGATAAATTTGAAAGAGGACGGGAACATGCTTTTAAAGGCGTGGGGATAATGATAAGATATTTATTTTTTTTATTTTTTTAATCTTGCTATGTAATGATTCTCTTATAATACTCTTGCCTAAAATCATCTCTATTTCAGAAAAGATTTCCTGCATTGACCGTGTGGAGAGTTCAAAGACAAAAGAAGGACTGAAAGACAAGGAATTTGAAATTAAATTTCTTGATGGAACAACAACACACTGCTTCACTGCGGAGACAGACAGTGTAGTGAATTATTGGGTTGTTGGACTTACACAACTCATATTGCAAGGTAGTTTAAATTGCACACTATTTCAAACAATGAATTGATCAACATACAAAGTTTTGCTGTGATGCAGTTCCAGATTAACGTTATACATTCAGTTTGTGGCTCATCTCAGCACAACATGCTCATGGTGAGCTTTTGTGATCGACTTTTGTCTTTCTTTTATACCTAATGATAAAATATGACATTTCTAGAGTGAAATAACAGCAGTGAAAAGAACAAAATTGTTCTTTTCACCGGTGAAAAGAACAAATTTTCGGAATTCCTTTTTCTATTTTTAGATCATCATATCAAGATGTACTTCCCTTGTTTATATCCTTGTTAATATTTTTTCTATGATCACGAGTGAAATAAAATCGATATTCCACCGAATCCAAGACATTTTCTTTCAATTTTATGCTTTTTTTTACCGTAAATTTAAATTGTAAAAGAGTTTTACTGAAGAATTTCCCTGGAATAATGACGTCCTTTCGTCAACATGACGTCATTTCAATGCATTGAGGCACGCCACGGGAGAGAGGGTCACTTTTCAGCGAAAGGGACATTATTATTAATTGTTTTCTTAAAAAAGAGGCATAAAAGAAACAGAAAATTTGTTCATGTCAGTGTAAGATCGTTTGTTATTTCACTCGTGATCATAGAAAAATAATATTTTCACTCGTGGCTGCGCCACTCGTGAAAATATATTTTCTATGATCACTCGTGAAATAATAAACGATCTTACACTGACATGAACAAATATCCTCTATGTCATTCTTTGTTAATCATGCGTCGTGCGTTGTCAACATTTGCCTTGTTAACACTCTAGTGGCAACATTAATTTCCCAATCTTCATGAAACTTGGTAAGAACATCTGTCCTAATGAAATCTAGAAGGAGCTCAAAAACTGGGTCAGGTGAGGTTACAAACTAGGTCACTAGGTCAAATGAAAGCCAAAGCTTGTTAACACTCTAGACGTCACATTTTTTCCAATCTTCATGACGCTTGATCATACATGTAACCATTAGCCTTATGATACTTGACTGTATTCAAAAAATGGTTCTGGTTCATTGAAAATGTGAGCGCCAGGGGGCAGTTTTTTCATAGGGCTTAAGTGAAATCTTGTTAACACTCAAGATGTCACATTTTAAGTCCAATCGCCATGAAACTGGTCGCAATATCGGTTCTTATGATATATTAGCTTAGTTTGAAAATGGTTCCAGTCTATTGATAAACAGGGCCATCAGGGGTCTGCTGGGCAGTTGTCCATATTAGGCTATGGTGAAACTTTGTTTACTCTCTAGATGGAACATTTTAGTCCAATCTTCTTGAAACTTGGTCAGAACATTTGTCATGATGATACCTCGGCCGAGTACCTTATATACATGTAGCTGTATTGAGATTTAGTTAACACTCTTGAAGCCACAATTTTAGCCCAATCTTCCTGAAACTACTCAAAATATTTTTTCATATAATATTTCTATTGTCAAAATTTAGGTCTATAGAAAATTTGTGCTGCCATGGGATGTTATAGCTTAGCTTTTTACACAGGTTGAAGTTGCTTCTTTCTGAAGTTATTTATAACCATTAAAGAGGTACTTTCATAAGAAGTTGTTTTTGATAATGATGATGATCATATGTTTATTATATTATTTTATATTTCTTTTTGCAGAAAATTACATAGGGATAAACCCAGTAGATCAGCAAGAAATGTTTTATTTGAATCTTATTTGACTTTCATCCAATGTACATTATATGACAGGAGCTGTAATTCCTTTCTCTCCACTTGATCTATAAATAATTCACAAGTGACTTATTGAACTTCGTATAGACATCCTATTTTGCGGTAGAGACAACCATAAATTAATCTAAGGTTTAAATACGTTCAATTATCAAAAGTTTGTCATAATAATGTGCATAGAAATTAAATACCTATGTTTCATAAAGTACTTTTATTATTCTGAACTCCACCCTCTCATAATAGTTTGGTCCCTCATGTCTCAGGTGAGGGCCTTCGGGCCCATGGGACTCTTGTTAGCATTTGGGATCAGTCATGTTGTTTTCCTGAAGTAAAAGGTGCAAACTTGCCATTAGGCTGAGGGCAACAATTTAAAATGCAACCAATATGGATCAAATACAATTTGACTATGACATACACTTATCAGATTTTGTACAGATTTATAAAAAATACTGTATTTGCGGAATATAAGACTCAGCTTTTTGCTAAACCATTGCCTGCTTTATATATTCCAATGCATCTTGTATAAAAAAAGAAAACTTTAAGTCAGAATTTCATAAATGCTCGAGTAATAATGATTGACTTATTGCGTAGACTTCAATATTTCGACAGGAGGGATTTACATATGTGAATGCACACTAGATCATACTATTTGTTTTAAACCTTACCATAATTAATATAGCTGTTCATGGAATGGAACAAATAAATTTCCAAAGTGAAATGACAAATGGCAACAAATATGTAATTGCCATTACTTTGAATCTGCAACTTAAATAAAACATAAGAGGGAATAAGCATTTCATGCATTAACGTTTGAATGCATACATGTACTTGGGAATATTTCATGATAGTTAATGTACGTCTTATATTCCAATGCAACTGACGTGTGGATGGAATTTGATAAATGATGGAAATTAGTGAAAGGTCTAATATTACGATGCAACTCATTTTATATTATAAGTAAAATCAACATTTCATTATAATAAACATGAAAACTAACGTGATAACATAGAGGATATTTGCTGCTCTCAGTGTAAGATCATATTATGAACCTGCCACTTGAGAGCATATTTGTTTGATATGACCACAAATGAAATGATATTACAAATATGAACCAAGAATTTATTTTATGGGCAAAATTTGTCTTAGCATCGTAATATGTAGTGTATTTTTATGTCATGAATATGATGTCATATGGTCACTAACATGTCAATCACAGCTGTAGTGGGAAAAATGTTCTTTAGTTTATTCAAAGTGGTCACTTTGATAAAGTATTTAATTGTATTTCATTATTAATTTTCCTTTGTTTTGTTAAACAGGTCAAATTTTACATTGACTATAATAATAATTAGGCTATCTACCTATTGTTACAGAAAAGTAAAATATTCCTATCATTTCACTTCAGCTAGAGTGAAATAATATGGTAATCATGCAATGGCATTCTCACCTCATTCAGCGCCTTACATGAAATAAAGTTAACCCATTTATGCCGAGTGGACTCTCCCATCCTTCTAAATTGGATCAATTAATTTCCAAAATTAGAGATGTCTGGTATATTTTTTTTCTATTTTTAGAATATTTCTCACAGAAATTTCTTTAACAAAACAGCGTAGACCCTGATGAGACACCGCATTATGCGGCGTCTCATCAGGGTCTACGCTGTTTGCCTAGGCCTTTTTTGTAGACGCTAGGCATAAATGGGTTATGTAAATGTCTGGTATTTGAAAGATTGTTTGATATCAATAACAATTATTTTGTAGATCAGAGAGTCAAGAAACTGAAGGGGAACTTTCTGAAGGTTTCAGACGAAGTAACACCGGGCACCTTGAGCATTGAAAAACGGGTTTTACTCTGGATGACTACAGGTGAGACTGCCTTTCGGTAATAGCACCCATTTGAAAGATAATGTTACTTTCCTTAACATTTACATTCCTTTGTGTTATATGTACGACAATATTATTATTATTTGAGGGGCCTAATGCTGGCTACTGGGGTAATTTATTATATATCTGTTTAAAATCATAACAAAATACTTGCTTTTTATTTGCTTTATTATTCCCTGAAACACAATATACTATAGACTAAAAAATTTGTATTATGCTTCTTGCTATTTTTTTGTGATTGAGTATTACCACGCTAGCAGAACTGTATTTAAAAACATTGTCAAAGAATTATGTAAACATACATTCATTGATAACAATAGTTGGAGACTTAAGAGTCACTGCAAATGCAAACATTAAATTAATCAATATTAATGTGAGCTCAATTTTCTCTGACATTAACTTAGTTTGAAACTATAATCTTACAAGCAACAGCATCTGTATGTTAACTGTTAAAGCCCCATTAATACTCAAAAATCAACGAAAATTGCGTACACTATTTCATAAAATAAGTTACCCAATAAAAAATCAGTTTTCCTTGTATAGCAATAGCAAAAATCTCAACGCCAGATGTGGTCTTGTAACATGGATGTTTGTAGATACAAAATGCTTGTTTTCATTTTTTTGTGTCATAAAAAATTCCATTTTAATTTCCCGAGACGATATCTATTCATACGACGCACAAACACTAACATGGTACCATTTTAGTGTTCGTATGTCGTATGAATATATATCAGTGCGGGAAATTAAAATGGAATTTATTGTGACACGAAAAATTAAAAACAAGCATTTTGTGTCTACAAACATCTATGTTACCAGAACTTATCTGGCTTTGAAACATTGTTTTTTATCGGGTAACTTTATTTTTAAGAAAAACTTTCTGAAATGTCCGTTGATTTTTTAGTATAAATGGGTCTTTAACTTGCATGGGCTCCACGATCACTACAAAGGCTGCAAATGCATCATTTAATCCTCACAAATGAATCTCCAACATTAAACAAATATTATGCCAAATCCCCAACACTGAAAGAAGACAGACTTTGACTTACAGAAAATGAAAGCAATTTTTTATGGTAATAAAGTTACATCCACATTAGTTAAGAGTTCATATACAATATTGTTTGTTTCACCAACTTCCTGGGTCTGCGTTTGAGCCTGATGACTTGACATGATGATGTCATACACTTTGTTTTTAGCGTCATTCATAATCAAAATGCGTCTCTCGTGTGATATCACAAGCCACATAAATGATACGTACTGTTTGAACAAAATATAATTTTTCTAAATATTTATTTATATGAAAATGGGGGACTTGTTTTGTTTTAATTCATGTCTATATTTTGGGGGAAAAACATTCATTAATTAACGTAAATTAAGAAAGCTAGTGGAAAGAGAAAATAAATAAAAAAATATTGCAATTAATACATTCATTTTGTGTTTAATTATTACAATATAATTTATGGATATCGTTGTAACACTGAATTTTCCTGAGTTATTAAAGACCAGAAGTATTCAAAACTTGTTTCATTTCAGGAATTGAAACAACAACATCAACAGGAATTGTTAACCTACAAGGCATCAGAGCTGGGAAGTCCCAATTTCCACCTGGGATTGCAGACAAATATGCAGAGGACAGATGTTTTTCTGTTCTACACAAGTACATGGATTTGTACAAGTGGCAGCACTTTGTGGCTGGAGAAAACATTCAAACTGAAGATGTCCCAATATGGATAAAAGCAATCACGTTCATGATCCACAATAACAGTAAGATTTTCCATTTTGTTTAAGCTCACTGTGTGGTTTATGACAGCCTTCATCCCTTGTTGCTTTTACTTTGTCATTAAAACAAAATCTTCTTAACTGCTTCGTGACATGTGAAGATCACTATTGCTTTAAATTAGCCCTTTGAGCGCTGGAACCGGATTTTGAAGGCCTTTGCAAACAGTTTGGATCCAGATGAGACGCCACAGAACGTGGCGTCTCATCAGGATCCAAACTGTTTGCTATTCTGATAGTATTTTTTGGAAAAAAAAATCGAAGACAATGCTAATTTTAGAAATTTAGCAGACACCATTTTAGCAGAGGACAAATTTCCCAGCATGCAAAGGGTTAGGAATGGCAATGAATCCTGAAATCTTATTCAAATATTTGTTTATCCTTATTCAAATATATTTGAGAATTTAATTTATAAGCCCCTAGATACTTATAATGTCAGAAGTTTTGATTTTTTTTATACTATATAGTCAAACTATTATGAAAGGTATATTCTATGCATCTTTGAAGAAGTGGGATAAAGCAATTACCATTTTAATACAATAATTTTGTGTCCCAGAACGACATTGAAATTTGTCCATTTCAATAATTGAAATTTAATTAATATTGTAAAACGTTGATCCAGTTTAATTTTGTTTCAGGCTGCTCATGAAAAGGTTGAAACTGATTTTATTGTTAATGATACAAGTTTAAAATCATTGACCTAAGTTACAAATCAATGAATGTCGACAGAATTATGGGGCTTTTTTATCCCCCTCCCCCTTCGAAGAATTCCGCATATAGCAGGTATCCAGATGTCTGTTCCAAAATTTCTTTTTTAGCCATTATTTTGCCATAAATAGATGGATTTAAAAATAACTTGGCACATATGGAAACCATTATAAGACAATGTAAATGTAAACAATCAAAGGTCACTGTGGATGTTGTGGATATGTTGTCTGCCTAGAAACCTTGAGGTCACAGGTTTGATTCCCACAGTGGCTCGGAGCATTCTTGACTTCTCCCCTAAAGACACCATGTACTGGTTCTACCCAGGAAACAGGCCCAAGAGCTTTTCAATAAGCCTTATGCTTTCAATGCAATCTTTAAAAAAAAAATGGGTTAAAACTAAATTTGAAAATTCCTGTCCAGCTATCACTTTGCCGTTGGCACAAATGTAAACCCTCATAATATGATGGTCATGTTAAACACCCATCTCCCTACATAAAAGGTGGTGATCACACTTTGTGGAATAATATCAAATTTGAAAACAAAAATGGAATATGCATTCATGTGTGTCACATGGGCACATGTCTGGTTACTTAACCCATTTATGCCTAGCGTCTAGAAAAAAGGCCTTTGCAAACAGCGTAGACCCAGATGAGACGCTGCATGATGCGGCGTCTCATCAGGGTCTACGCTGTTTGCTTAAAGGAATTTCTATAAGAAATTTTCTAAATAAAGAAATAAATATTCTAGAAATTTTGAAAATTAATTGATCCAATTTAGAAGGATGGGAGAGTCCACTAGGCATAAATGGGTTAATGAATTAAAAAAAATGTTTTATACAGAAATTGGTGTTGATGAAGGCCTCTCAGTGACAGTAGTAGATACTGATATCGGTAAACCAGGAGTGACAGTGGTACCACTTGAGGCAGAGGCAGACAATATGGGTAAAAGTTATCATTTACAATCACATGAATATGGTCTTTATTTATGCAAAGAAATATGTACAGTAATTTTCCCATTCAAATATGTTATTTGTGTTGTTGTTGTTGTTGTTGTCAGTGTTGTTCTTTTTGGCAAGTAATAAGCATTTTATGATCCTTTTACAAATTAATAAAAAACTATAATTTCACTACATTGTGATTTGAAATTCAGGTTATTGTCACATTTTTATGCTCCCCATATAATTTTTTTATATATATATATATATATATATATATGGGGGAGCATATAGTCGCCGCTTCGTCTGTCCGTGTGTGTGTGTGCGTGTCCGTCCGGAAATTTGTCCGGGCTATTTCTCAGCAACTAATGACTGGAATTCAATGAAACTTTATGGGAAGCTTCACTACCAAGAGGAGATGTGCATATTATCAGCCGGTTATGGTCGGATGATTTTTCACAGAGTTATGGCCCTTTGAAATTTCACATTAACTGTACATATAGTGCAATTCTTGTCCGGGCTATTTCTCAGCAAATAATGACCAGAATTCAATGAAACTTTATGGGAAGCTTCACTACCAACAAGTGATGTGCATATTATCAGCCGGTTATGGTTGGATGATTTTTCACAGAGTTATGGCCCTTTGAAATTTTCCATTGTACATATAGTACAATTCTTGTCTGAGCTATTTCTCAGCAACTTATTACGGGAATTCAATGAAACTTTATGCGAAGCTTCACTACCAACAGGAGATGTGCATATTATCAGCCGGTTATGGTCGATGATTTTTCACAGAGTTATGGCCCTTTGAAATTTTCTATAAACTGTACATATAGTGCAATTCTTGTCCGGGCTATTTCTCCCCAACTACTTACTGGAATTCAATGAAGCTTTATGGGAAGCTTAACTACCTTGAGGAGATGCGCATGTTATTAGTGGGTTCTGGTTAGATGATTTATTTAGAGAGTTATGGCCCTTTGAATTTTTTTTAAGTTGCTAAACCATCCATCATATTTTTTTATCCAAAGTTATATCCCTCAAGACGTTTCCTTTTATCTGAATATATAGTGCAATATTGTGACAAAAAAAAACTTTAGGGAGCATCACCCGTCTCCGACGGTTTCTTGTTTCCACTGCTACAAATGATGTCCCTAAGAAGAATTGTTTTACATTCTGGCATTCAAAAAGTGAGAAAATTGTATATGCAATTGTCTAAACAACAGTGTATATTGTGCTGTTAAATAAGAATTAATTGAGACAATTAAGGCAATCAATCTTTGTACTATGAATAATATCATTTATTATGTTTTACAAAAGAAGAAAGTAATGAGCTGTCTGAATATAACCCCAGGCCTTAACCCTTTTAGCGCTGGAACAGAATTTTAAAGGCCTTTGCAAACAGTTTGGATCCAGATGAGACGCCACAAAACGTGGCGTCTCATCAGGATCCAAACTGTTTGCTTTTCTGATAGTATTCTTTGAAAAAAAAATCGAAGAACATGCTAATGTTAGAAATTCAGCAGACGACATTTTAGCAGATGACAAAATTCCAAAGGGTTAAAAGCATTCTACACAACTGCATTCAACAGTTATTTACTGTGCCTGTAACATCATTGAAATTTTAAATTTCTTTGAGTACAGTATTTTTGTACTAAGTTGGTTGAGTAATTCCAAACTTAACTCGCATTACCTTCAATTTCAATCACTTGCAAGTTGGAGTGGACGAGTGAATTTTTAAACGCCTGAACCCCATCAATCTTGAAATTTCTGCACCTTAATTTTCGTTGGAAATTGACTTTAGGTAGTTGTCCCAGTTGTTTTATTTCCATGTAACAGTGGCATGTTGAACTCAGAAATGATCAATCTATGTTGGCACTCTTGTTTGTTGTTGTTAAACTCTTTATTTTATTATTATACCTGAACTCTCAACTTATGATTGTTTTAAATCTTTTAATTAAGATACTTTTTAATTTATACTTCATGAAGAAAATATCTCTGAACATGCTTTCTGAATGTTTTATTTCAAAATCTACCCTTGTTGGGAAAAGTTTTAAACAAATAATCTAATGAAAAAATCTGCAAGACTTGTTCTTGTTTCAAATCACAATATTGGGCATTGATCCTAACATTGACAGTGCTCGTATTTTCCAGATACAACAGAAAGTGACGCAAGAGGTGGACATGATTCAAGATTAGATGTGAGGATAAGTATATTTCCCCCAATGCCAGAATTACCCCCGATGTCAAAGAGGCACGAACCTGCTGAGCAGTTGCCAGTGAATGTGAATCCAAGGAAAACCTTGCCGTTTCGTCCGCATGCACTGGCCCCAGTCTACAAGTGCTTCAACGACATGCTGATCATGACCTCTTCACCCTCGGGCATGCTTGCATGGCGAACATCCGCAGGCAAAAAGGAAGGCTCTTGGATGATTAGATTCATCAAAGAAGAGATAGAAAAAAGCAAGGAAAGTGAGATTTTCCTTACGAAAGTGCTCACCAAAGTTGCCTATGATATGGCCAATGAAGAAACATATTGCCCAAACAAGAATCCTGTGCAACATGGAATGAAGAGTGTGTGCGTTATTGACCATCAGCTGCTGAAAGCACTGATCTTTAGCAAATGTGCCTAAAACTGGTAGTTTGAACACTAGAAAATGCACACCTCTCCTCATATAATGATGTTGAAGAGTGTCTTTTTACAAAAACAACACAGAAATTCAAACATAACAGATAATGTTGCTTTTCTGTAATAAGTAAAGTTTTGTAAATATCTTTTTATAGAACATTGTTTTGTGTTTATAAAAAGAGCCCATTAAATCTGTTATAACCTTATACAATGTTTAGTCATACATTTGCAAACATTATTGTGTTTTTATGCCCCTGGTAGGGTTGCATATAGTGATCGCACTGTCTGTCCGTCTGTCTGTCTGAAATTCCGTCACACTTTGCGTTTAGGTTTTGCGTTTAGGTTTCGAACAATGTGGAAAAAGGGGGCATACGTCATCCTACGGTGACAAGCATTGTTTTTTTTTTTTTTTTTTTTTATCATGCAATAAAACTCCTACAGTGTAAGCGAACAGCTTTATTAACAACTGAAGGAACTTGATTTTGTTAAGTGGACATAAAACTTTACTTTCAACTTATACTGTTGTTCTAGAACCAACAAAAGTAGTAAAAATGCATAGATTTTCAAATTCATTTTTGTTAACAGATGTACATGTTAAAACAGTTTTCTGTATGTCTTTTTGCCTACCCACATTATGGACTAATGGATTGCTCAATTATATTCAAAAGTACTTCTGCAAACTAAAGTATAAAACTACATACCGGTAACGTTGTTCATGTATTCATTTTCGTCCTTTAATTATTGATGGTTTAAATTAAAGTTGCATATTAAATGTCATGTATTTAATGTCAATATTTTGTTTTAACATATTTTGTTTTTAAGTTTTGCAAATGTTTTGTATATTTTAGAATATGTGATTAAATGTATTTGTATTTTAACGTTTATTGCTTTGGTCACTAATGTTTTTCTACGAAAAATTGAAATATTTGTAATCACATTTATTAATAGAAAGTATAGGCAATTGTTTATAATATATTTGTTACTGAAGGGATTTTATTAATCGTTATATGCATTAAATAATACCACGGAAATGTGGCAATCTTTATGTTGTTTAGTCAACGCTGGATATTCTGTTTATATGTTTTATGCCCCACGGAGTGGGAGGCATTCATCATTGCACCTATCATTCTGCGCACACATCCATACATAAGTCCCAAAGCTTGTGTTTTGAAGTCCTCAAACCATTGGGTGGGTGGATTGCGCTAAAACTGGAATGACCTTAATTTATAGATGATCGTAAAGACAGAAATTTTGGCTGCTGTAAATGTTTGCAGAATTATTGCCCTTTGTTTGTTTTTCCACTGTATAATATATAGTCACCTGAAGCATGTGTTTTCAACTTCTCTTTAACTAATGGGTGAATCTCGCTCAAACTTTTACAGTTGAATAACCTTAATGTGGAGATGGTCATTAAGATAAGAATTTTGGCTGCAGTGATTTTTGGCTGAATTATGGCTCTGTATCTGTTTTTCCACTATATGATAAGTACTATAGAATAAGTACCGGTGATCCCAAAATCCTACCATTACTGCTCACAAATGCTAATTACAAATGTATATCTATGAACCAACTGAAAAACAGTTTTTAAATGCCATACGTCTTTAATCCATTCGGCTTTGTGTCTTCCTCAGTCGTACTGAACCAAGGTTACCGTCAGACTATGTCTCCAGGATACTGAATAAATCTAGCAGGTATTTTTACTACTTCAGGTATTCAAATGAAACATGTCCTTGGGATAATCACGCGATGTCAGTGACCAATACCCATAACTCTGATCTGCAATTTAGAAGTGATTTAGTGGGATTTCATTTGAGGCAAGTTGGGTTAAGGTCTTTGTTACTTAAAATAGAAACATGATTTCCACTTTTTAAATTGACTGAGGTATTTTGCTGTAATTGTGTGTGTAGGTAGCTGACATGCATACATTGTGTCAAATTAAATTCAGCTTAATTTATAAGTAAACAGTTGAAAATCTAGTTTTCCTGGTCACATTTCTTGTTTTTATTTATACATTTTGAGCTTTAAGTTTACTCTTCTATATAACAACTTCAGATATTCAACTTCACATATGACATTTTGATCATTATATCCAGTAACTGACAGAAAATATACATTATACTATCAAAGCAGAAGAAAAGTTGAGCGCCGTGACGTTGGTCAGCTCTTGTTTTTGTACATGAATACCCCTAATAATGTTGAACAATTGGTTTTAGTGTTGCATATGTATAGTACACAAGCATTCATTAAAAAAGTACTTGTTTGCAGTGTTCATCTTTAGTTGTTTATGAATGTACAGAATTAAATGTAAAAACTCATTTTGTCATCAAAATGAACAGTCTTTAATCATATTTTGTTTGAAATAATGCATGTACAATTTATGAACGTTATAAACGTATATCATATTTTTCACTGGATATGATCTTGTAGTTTGAAAACATGTTTACCTTTCATGTAACAACCCGTATATGTTAATGATTTTTATGCCTGCCTTCAAAGAAGAGGGGGTATATTGTTTTGCTGGATGTCAGTCGGTCGGCCTGTGTGTCTGTTGGTCGGTCTGTATGTCTGTTGGTAGACCAGTTCGTTTCCGATCAATAACTTTTGAACGGATTGACCGATTGGCTTGATACTTCACATGTGCATTGGCCTTAGCCAGAAGATGACCCCTATTGAACTTGGGGTCACTAGATCAAAGGTCACTGTCAAAATAAGTGTGAAAATCGTTTCCGATCCATTACTTGTCAAGTAATTGACGGATTGGCTTGATACTTCATGTACATTGGTCTCGGAGAGTAGATGATCCCTATTGAAATTGGGGTCAGTAGGTCAAAGGTCAAGGTCCCTTTCACAGTTAGTGTGAAAATCGTTTCCGATCAATAACTCGTCAACCAATAAACTGATGGACTTGATACTTCAGATGTGCATTGTCCTTGGGCAGTAGATGACCCCTAATGAGGTCACTAGGTCAAAGGTCAAGGTCACTGACACAATAAGTGTGAAAATCAAGGCCCTGAAAAGAGGGCATATGTTTTCTATTTAGGTCATTTATCATATATGATACTGGTTCGTATGATTTGTGGATATATTTACAACAGCATTATGTTTTGATTAAATAAGTTGATAATAAACAATTCATTTTAATTTGTATATGTATGATTTTGTTGAAATGTGACTCTTTGGTTAACAAGCAATATTATGTCCCATTAACATACTTGAAGTTAAGCAATTGTAAAATGATTTACGTGCTGTTTAGAAAATTCATGGAAAATGATGCAACAAGATGCACTGTTTATTATGAGGTGATGTTGCTAATGGGAATTTTGAGGGCACTGATTATAATGAATCTGATTGTTTTAGCGAATAAAACATCGTTACGGTAATTGTGGCTAGTTGAATTGAGCGCATGGCACTCATGGGGAGCTTTAAGGATACCGTTTCGTTCGTCAGTGCGTGCTTGCCTGAGTGTGTACATGCGTGTGAAAACTTTTTCTGCTAATGACTTCCACTCCTAAACCCGTTAATAGATTATAACAAAACTTCACATTATTGACCTTTGGTTGACCCTCTTTCAATTTCGGTTGCATGTGTAGGTAACCAGAGGTAAACATAGATTACAAAAAAAGATATTTCATGTTTGTAGAAGAATTATATCTTAGTGTTATGTTTTAATAACTATTTAAGCTGATGAAACATACTAATGGACCGACGACGCAATTTTTCAGTTGTGTGAAGTTATCACTTCCAAGACCAGGTATGTATGTTAATATACATACCTGCCAAGACGTAAATGTATTGGGTCCACTGTGTGATGAAATGGCCACATGCACAATTTAACATTGTTCGAATTGATTTTATTTTTTAGTTTATAATTGTATTGATGTTTCGAATATTTTATTATTTTTGACATATTTATGTAAACGTAACTTTTCTTAAAAACGTGTGATTAAACGAACAATATAATTACTGGATTTACTGCAGATATATATGTAGAATTATACACATTCATACGCATAATGTTGTGCATATTAAACAACGATACAAATGTAATAAACAGACTATGATGATCGATGTTTTTTACAAAGTGTTTTCTGCAGAAGTTAATGACTCATTATGATTTGTTCATTAACAAAAGTTTCAAATTTCTCCGAATGATAAACGAGTTCAAAACGCCAGACCCATAACTATTGTTTGTATACTAAAAGCGACATTGCTAGCAACACAAATGAGTCATGATGAGTGGGAATTAAGAACCATTCAACGTGATACAGGACGGCGATAATTTGTGCTATCGGGGGTGTCACTTAAACGTATTGGATTAACATCTTCGACAAATACCTGTACGCAAAACAAATATATGGAAAATCCTTTAACGCTGTCTCCAAAAGCGCAACATTACTCTCTTATAAAATATGTCTTTAAAAAGCTCTTACGGACGAGTGGAGAAAACTGGACCAAAATATTATTAAAAATGTTCTTTAATCGTGGCCAAAAGCTGTAGACTTATTTACGCATGTCATGCATCTCATATGGAACACTTCAATAACGGTACTGTTGTTATTCTTATTTTGCGTCATTTTAGCTCGGCTGTTTCCGAAGAAAACCCGAGGTATTGTCATAGCCAGCTCGTCATCACGCGTTCGCCGCCCTCGTCGTCCCAAAACTTTAACATTGGCTATAACTTTTGAAATATTGCAGATAGCAACTTGATATTTGGCATGCATGTGTATCTCAATGGAGCTGCACATTTAGTGGTGAAAGGTCAAGGTCAAAGGTATTAATTTATATATAAAAAAATAAAAAAATAAATGTATATGTATTATTACACATCGGTAACTGGTCGCAAAATGTAATATTGAAGAAATTTTAATATTGCTACAGTGGTCTGAATGGCGTGATTCCAATGGTCATGTATTGTTTGAAATGTCTCGTATTATTTATGACTTAGAACATGTCTCAAACAAACATAAACAACAATGCCAACAGTATTTTCAACATAGTTGATAACTGGTGGCATAACAAATAGTGTACACGTGATAACACAGCGTCTCAAAATATGATGTGCATGAACGATGCCAATTTTGTGCAAATGCGGTATAGAAATCGGTACAAGATACAATAATATATAACGTTTAATCAATCTCAAGCAAGTAATTTTTAATACAAATTAATGTCCGTATTTAAATGTTACAATTTTAATGACACAGCTTGTCGTTGTTTTGATTAAAAGACACTTAAATCGAATATAAATACCAACTCTACACTGCAAAATTGTTTTTCGAATTTAAATACAAACTCTACAATGCAAACTATTAACATATCTTAAATATGATCAAAACAAAATAAAATTATGACATGTAAGATTGAGACACAAAACAAGTTTACAAAGAAATAAAATATATGTGTCAATAAGTAAAAGTAACATATATAAACAAAGTAAAATTCAGCTACAAAAGCAGGCGTGAAACCTTATTTCATCATTTGTTCCTTTAATTATGACGGTGAACCAATTGCCAAACAGTATAACACAAGACACGTATTCAAGGTAAGTTTTATCAATTTATATATTGGTCATTATAATTATTTTTTTTGTTATAACGCCTTTTAAAAAAAATCGAATCGCCCTGGTAAAAATGTATACATATTATATACTTTAGAATCTGAATGAAAAAATAGTACAAGTGTAACTTTATCTCAGTTAAATCGCGCACTGGTAATACAAATAAAAGACATATAACGCTTTCCTCAGTATATTTGCCGCTTATTCCTTATATTCTGTCGCTGGACCAGCTTTTATACAAAACGGTATTGATTTAAAATCGATCACTTACTGGCAGAAGTTCCATAGCGATTCTGACATTTTGATCGATGACGTATATCGCTTATTATATCGATGAATTAAAGTGATATTGGACGCATCTATAACAGTATATGCTATGTTTATAGGTGTCTATCGTACCCGTTGTTTAATTTTGGTGTTTTCACTTCATGTACACTTATATTTGTTAATGCAGCATCAACATACTAAAACAATATCCCGGAAANACAGACATACAGACAGACAGACAGACAGACAGACAGTTCAACTGCTATAGCCACCCTACCAGGGACATAAACAACATGAACTGCAATACTAATAAAATAAACATATCAAATAAAAATAATAAACAAAAAATGCGACCAACGCACAGATATTCCCAATTCTAATTGTAAAGAAAAACAACTATACTTCATTAAAACCGATGAATGATCTAAGCGACACATTTTAGTTTTCGGATCTTTCCGTCAAATCCTCGAGAAAACCGTCGATACCAACGTTTGCAGATCATCTTTCTTCGTGACCAATCGCGTTGCGAGACGGAGCTCGTCAATTACGTATTTTCATGTGGGACTTTCCATAGCTGTTACTTTCGATTTCAAAAGGTTATTTTTTTCAGTTATTTGACATTTCTGCCGCAATTAAGGGTTCCCTGTTGTTGCATGCATATAGTCCTGAGGGATAAGAATTGTATTAATTGCACATGTTGTTTGAAACCGCACACCTTTGTTACTTTGTTTCTTTATTTACACTTTAATCAGTTTCCCATTCTGTATGTATAAATTTACTCCATTTGCTTCCGCGATTATGCCTTCATTATAATTATTGACATAAAGGAAATAAGTGTAGTCGATGGAAAAATGGCAGTAAAACGATATGCATGAAATATTAGACAAAATGGGAGCAAAAGTGTATAACACATATGCGTGAATGTACACTTCCTGAATAATCAAACAAACATTAATTTTTAGCAATATCCACGTACAGTCCTCTGGGGATCTATACCTTTTAGCACCTAAAAACCATTTTTTTGTTGTTGTAAATATGTTACGGTTGATAGAAAGATGTAATCTACCTAGAAAAGCCTCTCAGGGTCTATACTAGGAGTATAAAACTATAAAGAGCAACACTATTTCCTCCTGGTGTCTTTATGATGTTTATCAAACATTCCAAAAAAGACAATTAATTTGATGAAATGATTACACCCTAGCTGTCCTGTTTAGAACAGACATGAACATTTCTGAGTCACGAAGACTTATGGTAGGAAGCTTAAGGTTTGTGTTGAGTGAGTGTAAAAAGTAAATCTGCTTGAATAGTTTTATAAACAAGAAAATTCATTGAATTGATATCTCATGCCAAATAAATTTTGTTTCCGGATGGGTGCAAATCCGTTGATGTATGGTAGAATCCTAAAAAAACAAAACAAACTTAAGTTTTTGTTTTATGCTTTGCAATTCTCCTCATTGATATCTATACACCCATGAAGTTTCGTGTTAAAATCTTGTATAGTATCTGAGATATAGCCCTGAAAAGTTACAGTATACAAAAACAACAAAGGGCAATAACTCTTATTGAAGAAAGTTTAGGGTTATGGTTCTTGTGCATGGAGCTACTCCTCATTGATATCAATATGCCCATGAAGTTTCATGTTGAAATTGTGTTTAGTATTTGAGATATAACCCTGAAAAGTTACATCATACCAAACCAACAAAGGACATTTACTCTTATTTAAGAATGTGTAGGGTTATGGTTCCTGTGCATGGTACTTTTCCTCATTAATATCTCTACACCCATGAAATTTCATTTGATGTCTTATACATGTATAGTTTCCGAAATATAGCCCTTAAACGTTTGTGACAGACGGACAGACTGACCGACAAACAATGCCAAAACTATATCCCTCCTCTTTAGGAGGGGAATAAAAAGGCCATTCCATGGAAAAAATGCCATTTCTCAAGGAGGCTATACTGGAACTGAAGAGTGACTATTTTATCAATGATCAAACTAACCAGGGACATATACAAACTTTGTTGTATAGGTCCCTGAACAAACTTGAGTTAATTTGAATACACCTGAAAAAGAGGGTATTTTTGAGTATTTATTGTATCTCTAATCATTATCTAACCCATCTGTTATCGGGTTCAGGGAAATCTACTTTTTTACTCTTTTGAATAAAAATTATTTATAAAACCTCTAAGAACATATAGATATTATTTTAAATTATAATTATAAGATTGTATTAGTGATGTTTATCTTTGATCTACAAAACATTCAATGCTTTTAATGAGTAAACAAAAGTTAATCGTAAATTAATTTTAATAGTATTCAACCCACATGTTCCTGATTGTATATTACATGTAGTGATGTGACATAAAATGTATCTCTAAATCAGATGTAAGTGATATCAATGTGATTTATGATTTCACTTAGGAGAATACTTGTGTTTGTTCTGATAGAATACAATTATTTTTTCAGACATTGATACCTTTATTTAAATGAGTTAGTGTAACAGGTGTTTTATATATGAAAGGAAACTAAGATTATATGTCTAAAAGTACATTTGATACATGCATTACGAATATTTAAAAACTGAATTAGTTGATTGAGTAATTTTCCACATTTTTCTTCATTTGGTGTGTTGTCTTTCAGATTCACTCCAGCACAATGGACATACCAAAGTATTTGTTTCCAGAAGGCCAGGGTACAAGAGGATATGCTGTCCTGATTGTCAATAAAACTTTCAATAAAAAAATTCCTAGCAGGCCTGGTGCCTCAAAAGACTTGGGGTATATGAAACAAATTGCCAGACAACTTGGTTTGGATCAGGTCAATTGTGAAATGGATGAGAACTTAAACAAAGATCAAATGAATAAAGTGATAGAGGACGCAGCTCAAAAAGTCAACTCTACTGCTTGCGACATGTTTCTGTTCATGATAAGCACCCATGGTGATGAGCAAGCAAATACCAAGAGTGGCCAGATTGACCATGCTCTGATGTCCATTGATGGAAAGGTTATCCTTGTGTCCGATTTGCTTGAAAAATTTAATGACAAGTATTGTCCACACCTTGCTGGCAAACCGAAGCTGTTCTTCTTTCAAGCCTGCCGAGGTTTGTGCCTATAAATAATACATCTTTTTGCATTGCTCTTAATGACTCGGGCTTTTGAGCGTTTCTAGTTTTCTTACTTTTTCCTACTTTTTCCTACTTTTTTTCTTCAAAACTGATCCTTATTTTTCTTATTGTTTCTTAAATGCTACTAGAATTCATAGTTTTAAATTTAAAGCATTATTTTGTTAATAAAACTCTACAAATTTTGATCCAAAATGCTCCAAATGTATACATTCACACCTGACTTAGAAGTCACCTGAGAACATTGGTCACCTGCATACAGCGTTCAGTCTATATTCCTCCTGTCAAAAATCGTTCTTTATTGCACCTGAATATAACAGTCACCTGGCTATAGCGGCCAAGGTATACAAGAGTATATTTCACTCTGAAGTAATTTTCCACCTGTGTACAGCAGTAACGAGCGGTCATGTCGAGGTTAAAAAAATGAACGCTCAAATCAATGTGCGTTGTTGTCTCGTACCTTGTACGTCATGACGTTTTTTGTGAGTCTATTTTGCAGCTAAAAAATCTGAATGCGAAAACTGCCTTTGATATAAAAAATGCGGCCAAATGTGAGAACACAAATAATAGGGTGTTGAGAAGGTATAAGGTGTCAACAACAACACTTAGATAGCAAGTGTTGTTATTAGCATGCGATTCAAGGATTAGTGATCGTCTTTTTTGGAAAAAAGACAGGCAATAAATTGCAGCTTTATAACAAATGACCGTTATTTAAAAATGTCTTCTAGTGAATATAAAACGAAATGGCACATTTACTGAATGAACAGGATACAGTAGTAAATAACAATCTTATCGTTGTTTAATTCATATAATTTTAATGTAATGTAAGTACAAGTATTTAATGAAAACTTCTAATATGCCTTTGGTATCACAGACAGAAAATGTACAATTTTAATATCAAAGCGGAAGAATACTCGAGGAAACTGTCTTGAGACTGCTGTTATTTTCCAACTACCAAATACTTAAGAATATAATTATGTATTTCATATTTTTTTGCAGTCATCGATCATTTTCTGTATATGGAANCTCTGTCTGCGCGCCTGAAAAATATAGTGTATGCGCTTACCCTGAATTTTAGAATCAAACCGCCTTACTAAAAAGTATGCATGTCAGTTGTCAAATATTCGGATAACATACTACATTTAAATATCAAAACTAGTTCAAATCTTAATGTAAAACACAACATAACATAAACTTCTTTTTTTATGAAACTAGTCAAATATCTCATTTACAAAATTTAATACATTTTTACCATGTGTTTTATTTCAGAATATGTTTCTTCTATCACACATGTGGAAAGCTACAGGACCAATGATGGACTCAAGAAAAACCAGTTTGTCATTGCTTTGGCGGATGGAAGAAGAAAATGCTTCACCTTGGAGACAGACAGTGCTGTTAATTATTGGGTTGTTGGACTTACAAAACTTACAGGTACATGTAACGGAATGCACACAACATTATACCAGAGCAAAATAACATTGTACATCACTTTACACCTAAATTTAATGTGTTTGCGCTTGAAAATTATGTAAAGCATTTAGCATTGTGGCACAAATACAATGGTTTCAAACTCAACCCTTGATATATTGTGATAGACATACTAATATGATATCATTATAACAAAACCTGCATTTACTGTTTACAAAAATTGTATTCATTTAAGCTGATTGATGGGATCTGCAGGGCACAAGAACAATTACTTTTGCTCCCTTATTAAAAAAGTAATTGCCCTTAGTACATTTTATAACTGAAAATTTTGTCCAAAGCTTATCTCGCAAACTAAAAGAGATGTCAACTTGAAACTTCATAGGTAGGTTAATCTCATTAAGGGTGTGTGTTGTGCACACGACTCTTTCTCTTCTATGTTTACAGATATTGCCATTTGTTATACCCCCACAAACGAAGTTTAGGGGGGTATATAGGATTGAACTTGTCTGTCTGTTTGTCGGTCTGTCTGTCGGTCGGTTCGTATTAAGTGTCCGCTCTCTAATTCAAGTAGTTTTCATCCGATCTTCACCAAACTTGGTCATAAGTTGTATCTAAATGATGTCTAGGTCAAGTTCGAATATGGGCCATAACGGGTCATAAACTAGGTCACAGGGTCACTTAGTGCGTTTAAACATTCAGCATGTTGTCCGCTCTCTAATTCAAGTAACTTTCATCCAATCTTCACTAAACTTGGTCCGAAGTTTTATCTACATGATCTCTAGGCCAAGTTCGAACATGGGCCATGCCGGGCAAAAAACTAGGTCACGGGGTCACTGAGTGCATTTTTTAACATTGAGCATGGTGTCCGCTCACTAATTCAAGTAGTTTTATCATATTTTCACCAAACTTAGTCAGAAGTTTTATCTAGATGATGTCTAGGTCATGTTTGAATAAGGGTCATGCCGGGTAAAAAACTATGTCACGGGGTCACTTAGTGCGTTTTAAACATTCAGCATGTTGTCCGCTCTCTAATTCAAGTTGTTTTCATCCAATCTTCACCAAACTTGGTCAGAAGTTTTATCTAGATGATCTCTAGGCCAAGTTTGAACATGGGCCATGCCGGGCCAAAAACTAGGTAAGGGGGTCACTTACTGCGTTTTTAGCTCCACTGGCCAGAGGCCAGCGGGGCTTATGTCATGGTCCTGTGTCCGTTGTGTGTGCGTGCGTTAACTTTTTCTTCAAACATCTTCTTCTCGAAAACTACTGGTCCAATTCTAATGAAATTTCTCAGGAATGTTCCTGGGGTGAACCTCTTTCAAATTTGTTCAAATTTTGCCCCTGGGGTCAAATTTGACCCTGCCCTGGGGGTCACAAAATTGAAAATTTGCTTATATAAGGCCTACTTTCTGAAAACTTTAAAAATCTTCTTGTCCATTACCATTGGGCCTAGGGCTACCAAATTTGGTATGTAGTGACATCTAATAGTCCTCTACCAAATTTCTTCAATATATGCC
>VMBQ01004612.1:0-78994 GCA_007657795.1 Dreissena rostriformis
CATGAGGGAAAACGTGACGATAATATATGAGTAGCCTCCGTTCATGAAGGGGTTTAAAACAGTGAAAGTTTGCTAGTACTTAGGCATGTTAACGTTTCCTTTTGATTGATAAGCAAACTGAAACATTTGATGTTGAATTGCTTTATTTTGAGCGGCTATGAACTATTTCTTTCCGTAATGTAATTTTGATTTACATCTAACATATAGCATCTAAGCAATATACTATGTCCTTTTGCTACAGGTTCTACAACTTGTTTCTGAATACACACCAATGTTTTGTGATATGTGTACTACGTAATTTTGCGTTTTGTCACGTTTTGTATCGTGCCCAAAATAGTTCTCATTATTTTGCTTTGATAAGCGTCAAACCATTGCGAAATTTAATTGCAATGGCAATACCAAGTTACAATTTGTTATAAATACTGTTTATTTATTAATTCTTGTTTACTTATTAGGTTCGGTAAGTCTTCATGCAGTTAAGCTGGCCATGCATCGACCTTTCCAAGATAGTAACTCCAGTTTAAACCATGTGTTTCGTTTTGCTGTTCATATATTTCTGTTATTGTATTGGCATATAGTCATATTCTTTTATTAAATGAAATACTAGTGGATGGTACAGAGAGTTGCTTTCTTGGTATTTTGTTACAATTATTTCTGTTATTGTATTGGCATATAGTCATATTCCTTTATTAAATGAAATACTAGTGGATGGTACAGAGAGTTGCTTTCTTGGTATTTTGTTACATTTATTTCTGTGATTGTATTGGCATATAGTCATATTCCTTTAGTAAATGAAAGACTAGTGGATGGTACAGAGAGTTGCTTTCTTGGTATTTTGTTATATGTTGTATTTGGTTACATGTTGACACTCTTGTGTTTGTATATGTTTTAAATTTAGAGATATTAAGTTTAATTGCTCATATATTTAATACTTCATTAAATATCTATGGGAGTTGTCAGATGCTAGTGTTTATGTTATTTCAATATGAAGCATAAGTATAATTTGATATGTAAAATATCAAGCATTGTGTAAGGGAACCAATATCGTATCGAACAATATATCCACATTTATCCATATATTAAAATTGAGTGAGGAATGATGAAGGTACACTATGGACAAACTCATCTTAACCTTTGTCTTCTCAGCGTGACCCTGAGTTTTGAGGCAGAGTCTTATACGTTACACGCCGTCTCCAGATGGTGTATATTTGTAGAAAGTTACTACATGTATAACAATCTGACTAAGCTGTACTTATCCACAAAAAAACCTTTGATCGCTAAGTGTTTCCCTGATATTTCAGCTTGGTAGAACGCGATGCGCCGTCTTCGCATAGTCTCCACATGGTGCTATTGCAGTCCGGACAATTTGTATTATGGCCATTAAGTCGACTGAAATCAAAATGTTGCCGTCAATTATAAGATAAAGAGACGAGTGATACACGCGACACCTCATCTCCTCATGGTGGGTAGCTGTGGTAAGTTTATTAAACTTCCACGCTGACAGACAACGCCACAGTCCGGATATGCTGTATTATTGTTAAATTTGACTTTCTATCTCTCAATTGACCATCACCTTTTAGGAACTAAAAAGGGTTTTACACGCGGCATATGTATATATCGGAAATCGCCTGGATACAATTATGTATAAATTGACAATGGATTATACATGTATGTGTTATTCTTTAAATTAAAATTTGTGTCGAGTGTTAAAGGGACTTGTTCACAGTTTGGTAAATTGATAAAATTGAAAAAAAGTTTCAGATTTGCAAATTTTCGAGTTAGTTATGTTATGTGCGAGGAAACAATAAAACTGAGCACTTACCATGCTCATAAATATCAATTATACGCAGCTGTTGATGATTTAAAAACCTGAAAATTATAAAGCGTTACACATTCGAAACGATTGATTAATTTGGAGAGTTCTGTTGTTATCGTTATATTTTGTGACACTACCTTGATTGCTCCAAGGGTCAGTGGTTCGAGCTTAGGTGTGGATAACTTTTTTGTCTTTGTTTTATTTTACTCTCGGTTTATACCGAAGCGATGTTCCGATGTTAACCTTTATCAATTTAAAGCATTTAATGACACAATTCAAAACATGCCAAAATCTGTGAACAAGTCCTTTTAAGTAGGGCATTACGTTACAAATACATAACCCACGTGTTGGGTTTAAACCAGTCTTATTATAGTAAGTGAAGTGGATGGATGATGTGTTACGGATTTCAGAGAAACGACGATGAAAATTCACCCACCTCGCTAGATAAACTTTATTAATTGCCCACAATGTACATGTATATTTCACTTTATTTAGATACACTTATTAAATTCTTTATCGTACTAAACGAGATAAATTATTCACAATCTGAGGCGGTGTGATGTTTCATGCTATTTGAAAAATAAAATAAAAAATAATTATATATAAATAAATAAAAAAATAAATAAATAAATAAATAAATATATAATTGTCCTANTGTGTGTGTGTGTGTGTGTGTGTGTTAGTATGAAAACTATGTTGTAAAATAATTGTGACTATTCGATTATACCCATATGTTTTATAAAATACAGAAAGAAAATAATATCAAATAATTGAATATGCTTCATAGCTTCATTGTTCCCATCAGTTTTATAATCAGTTATCTAACCTAATAAAGCATCATAAATGTTACCAATATTCATTATGCAAGCATTTCTTGCATTTACCGCAGGTTCTTGTAAATACTGTCACAATATTTTCATATGGGACAATCAGCTCTGATTCAAGGCCAAAATCGCAAATTCGCCATGTGAAGGTTATTGACAAAGTGACGAAGTAAAATAGAGGTAAAATAAATTGTTATGGTCAAAGGTAATACTAGATATAATAGTGTCAAAGTTTTATAGAATAATCATATAATAACCAATATCCCCGTAAATGTTTAATAAATTGCTTTCAACGTAGTCAACCTTAAGGATATTATATTATTGCCAAGAAATACTCAGCCTCGAAAGATCGTATACATTCCAATACGTTTGGAAGTTTATGAGGTCCTTTCGCGCCTGAGGCTGCATTATGTAAGGACCCGAGTGTGTCCCAGTACGTCTACCTAATGAAATTACTAGACTCGCGAAACTTGAGACGAAATAAAAACTACAGCTGCAATTTCCAGTGTTTACTGAAAGATATTGAATTCTGGTGTTGTCTTTGCTGTGGAGTTGGGTGGAGCCCGAGTACCCGGGGAAAACTCCACCTGTCCAGTATGGGGACCACCAACCAAACTCACATACGCAGGACGCGGGAATAAAACCCGGTGGCCGAGGAAAGGAGGCGTGATAAAACTGCACAACCTGCACGAAAACAACATTTTTCGAACGAATTTATCCTACGTGTTTTAATGTTATACATATAAAAACACAAGATAGCCAACATGTCAAAAAATAAGGTCTGGATTGCCATGATATATGTATGATATATGTATTTGTGGTAAAACTGTTCGCCGATAAAATAGTGTTGATGATGATACAATTAAAACTAATTGAGTTACAAAACGAAAGAAAAAAAATCAAAATTATTCAATTATTTCGTATTGTTACTCTAAATAATTGTATCAATTTCAAACGATGATTACTCATGGATGAACACGTATTTTCATTATATGTCTATGTAAGTTGTTTTATTCTGAATAATGTGTACTATTGTTGTTTTCTTAGCCCACCTGAGCTCAACGTGCTCATGGTAAGCTTTTGCGATTGCATTTTGCCTTTTACTTCGCTGGGTACACGGGCTACTACAAAGGGCTGTTTGAAATCGAATGCAGGAAAAACGGCCCCATCAACCTCGAACCCATACCCAAAGGCGCATATAAGCCTAGTTATGTGTCCGCGCGATCTGATATACGCATGCGTATTAACTCACTTTGACGAACGTTTATGTTTTAAATAATATAATCGTTTGAAGGTTCATAACCAAGTATCAGCACGTGGACCCTGAGGAGGCTGTCTCCATCCATGAAGACAATCAAAGTGATAATGTCTTTTGGAATTCGTTAGGGGGGGGGGGGCATTTCAGCTCTCGAATGAGGTAATAAACGATAAAAATAAACACGCTATCCTGATTGAGTTTTATCAAGTTGGATAAAATGAGTGCGTCCTTGAGCCACTGTGTGTGACATGTTTGAAATCTAATATCTCCGTGTTAGGTGATACTTCTAACTACCTTGTAATAATCTAAGTCCTTATGAGGAGATAATTTCACCTAACGAGTCTTAATTCGAAGATAACTACTGTCATTAAACAGAACAGATAGCTTACTGATATAACTAGTAAAACAAAGGCCATCATTGAAAAAAAAATGTTTTATAAAAAACTAAGCACATGCATTATTTAATTTTAGTTATGGATTAGGATCGCATAATGGTATACATGTATAAGTATCTTATTTGTATGAGTAAATGTTTTAGCATTACATTGAGCAGCCCCTCACAGAATGAAGAAAGCAATCAAAGACCGCGGTTTAGACTACAGCAAGTTTATTTCTGAATATAGGAGAAAAGTGGGATGTGGGAGACGACGGGAATGAACCACAGTTCATGAAAGAGGACGTATCGATAACGTATGAGAAGAGCTGTAAACATGACTATTTAACTAAACTTACGTTTAAAACGATCGTTTCGGAAAATTGAAACATTTGTATTTCCTTGTGTGACACTCGGGAATTAATTTTTAGTTCACTATATTACGACAATGAAATTGTAATTGTTGATTTGCAATCAGCTCTTTCTAGCAGCATATGTTGAGTTGCACAACATGTGGTCATGTTTTAATATTATAACAATTTAATACAAATGTGTAATATATATTCGGCTTACACATTTAGTTGAATAATTAATGAAAAAAAAACAACAAAACATGCTACCTTTTTATTTCTGTATTATTAAACATAGTTCTTAAACGGTTTGAATTATTTTCAAACGTTTTTCTTATTCACCGTAAAAGAAAACCCCAGATCTTTGCCACTTTGCCGTATGGTTTGGTCTTATATCAATAGATCTTAGTATAAATTATATGTAGAAGAGACATAAGGTAACTAAAAAAACACGCATAGTGTCTGCACGGCTTGGAGGATTGCAATAGCTATTTTTCAACTTGACGCATATAGTATGATCGCTTAAAAAATATTAAGTTCTATGAATAGAGAACATAACAGTCATCGCTTCCACTGCATAATGTGACGATTCCAAATCTATACATTGACGAACACGGTAATAGAAGTGCGAGAGCTTCTTGTAAATTGAAAAAAATAAAAATAAAAATGGGACGTATATTGAAGGATCAGTTATGCTTTAAATCAACCGACCAATTCCAGTGGCAACACTTAAATCTGTGTGTGTGTGTTCTGGTATAATGGCGTCAAGCAAAAACGATGACTTCGTGGAAGCGTGTGTTTGATTTATTCCACACTATGTATGCACAGAAATCAAACGTTCTTTTGTTTTGAAAATATACACATGAGGATAAAATATTAATATAAATAACACTGATTTTTTTCACAAGCATTTACTAGCGCAACAGCATACCATTTAGTTTTTTGTACAATTACTAAAACCAAGTGGTATGCCGTTTCCTTTGACCGAAGAAAACGATTAAAAATCACAATTATTACGAATTAATTGTGTCACCCATATTAAATAGCAATAACTGTTAAATTGCACACAATTTATGCTACAAATGACTATGTGCTGATAATAACCACATACACAAGGAAAATGCACGTAGTTTAGTATTAATTCAACAAGCATTTACATTCATAGTATAATAAACTAGATAGAAATAATCGTGAAAAAACGTCTTAAATATAGTTCATATTTCAGTTAAATCTAGTGATGAAAAAGTTTATTTCAATATTTCAAAGGCGACATACACGATATTAAGTCAAATCTAAAGGATTTTAATAATATCACAACAAATAATGCATAACTTTATTTGGCCTTTTTATTTACGGCTTTATGGGTTATTAATACTTGAGCAGGCGTATCACATAAAGTTGTATTATCAACGGTGTACACAATCACAACATCCAATTGACGTATAAATGGTTCATACACTGTCATATATCAGTTGGTAGAGATTTATTATAAAGAAGTGAAACAAAAATCCGTTGCAAGAAAATCAACCTTTTTGCATTGAGGAAATCCAGGCGCTAGATGGTAAGTCGTGTTTTGTACTTGTTTGTCTTGCACTATTTTTAAGTGCTTTACCTTCATTGTGGACATTTATCAAATGCTGTTTCTGAACAAACCATCGTTCGTAATTAAAATTTATTGAGATGTTTAAGCTCTTAAATCATGTTACGTTTTAATCATTTTGACAGCAACTGAATCAATCTCCGAGCCGAGATATGACTGGTTCCGATCAAAGCATTACCATATCCGTATCACCTTTAAAACCACGTGATGATTATTGTTATTAGTATTATTGTTATTTTATATGATTTGAAGTCTTTTTTGTTATTCAAGGAAAAAAAACACATCATATAAACAGTTCAATTACGTAGAAAATAACAGGTTTTTGCATAAAATAAAATACATTTACACTCTATGAATCCTTCCAAATCTGCAAGGATTTTCTTGCCAATGCAGTGTTTAGCCTTTTTAACTCGAGGCTGCACTGCATATTGTGTTTGCAATCCAAACTAGACAAGGCGAACATGAGTCATATGCTGCTTAGGATTGTTACGTCCGACCACATTTTTTTTTACATTAATTGTAATGAGTACCGGTATGTCAGCAATTGTTTTTTTTTAAACCTTCATTTTTGTATCAAACGAAAAACTACAGCCAGCAATGGTATTTATGTGTACAAAAAAACATAAATTGATAAATTGTACATATCATCACAATTCACATAATATACACTAGTCTCACTGTCTGGTTAATAGAACCTTCCAATAAATAGGGGACCGCACGCTATGATAAGGTTTCTATCCTGCTGGTGAAGTGTCACTTTGTGAATATTTGAATACTACAAGAGTTTGATCTGTGCAGTGCAGATGCAGTAGTTCGTGTCACCGTACATTTTATCACAGTTGTCTTATTTCTTACCATGTTTGGCGGCTGTCAGAGGTAGAGTAACGTCTTATTGTGTTATTGACGTTTATTTTGAATCACATTGTTTGGCATTTGGTTCTTTGATATAAATAATGTACCTCATAATGCAATAAAATTTCCCTGTTGTTGGTGCAGCTAAAGATTCAATTTATTTTAGCTTTGATTTCCCTAATATTACCCACACAATTTCAATAAACAATTATTGCATTTAGTAAAGATTCAACACATCACAGCGAGGGTAGAGCAAACACGTATTTATCAGGATAGCGATGGCGCATGTGGTCCGGATGTCAATCCGAACACGGCAAGCATAAAGTACACGACGAAGTTTTACATTCAACTTTTCCATCGAATATACCTGATAAATTGCAGACAAAACGATCGATCTAATTAATGTTCGACGAGCTCATGTGCCTTTGGAAATAAGTTGAACGACCCGACCAGCGTATGGATTAAGTGGAAGGATTTCATCCCCACACAAATTATACGGCCGTGCGATCCTCGAATTTGTAGACTGGTGCTCTACTAACTGAGCTAACCGCTTGACTTCCGGGGTTGGAATTCAATACATAGATAAAAGCTTTAACAACGATTCGTGCATAGTATTACCTATATTTGAATCACATGCACACATTTAATATGTTTGTAACTTTTCTAGTAACGTTAAAATCAAATAAATACTTGTGCACCACTTTTTTTTATCAATTTTGTAAATGAAAAGCATATATGTGAATTGTTCCATTAGTTTCAATCCTCTGTGAATGTTTTTGAGAGAAAAAGGAATAAATCATAGTATGCGTTCTATCATTGTGTTCGATAAATGGGACACCAAAGTAAATACTTAGCCATAATTTAAGAAAAGAATTTCTTTATATCGTATTTTAAACCCCAATGAGGCTTAATAACTTATATAGTAAAAACAACACAACATTGATTGCATGGCAGACACATAACTCAATAATGAAATCAAAATACTGAATTACTAATTACTATTGAACTACTATTTACTATATAGTATATATTTCCAAAATCATACAAACAACTGCTTAGTCTCATACACCTAGAGATAAATGTATTTGGCAATTTATGATGAAGACTAAGATAAAGCATAGTAATATATTTTAGTTGTGGATCCTTGTGTGTTTTCATTGAATTCGTTAAAGAAAACCCAAATGTCTCCGCAGTGTTCTTACAGCATGTTTCTTTGCCCATTCCTCCAGACTCTTCAGGTTAAAGAAGTGGTCAGTGTTAGTCCGCTCTTCTTGGAACCCGTGGTTATGCAGTACCCAGAGCAAGCAGATCAGTGACGTAGTTGTAAATTTCTCCTGTTTGTTTTATAAAAAGGTGGTCTCCTCTCATAATTCAACTTCAAAATGAATTGTATTTGTTTTCCCTGAAGATCCATTTTACTTTTCCTCGAAAATGATTCGTTTTATTTGAAGGCTTCGCAAATCTGTTTTATTTGACGCTCTTAACGTCTTATCGAACAGTATTTGATACACAGCGTTTAACTACTGTCATTCGCTTGAGTGCTATATTTACATCGTTCACGTATTTTGAACAGATGGCTCAACACAATGACTTCGATACAGGAAGCGATGTGATACGTGAAGATCTGACAGAAACTATAGACGGAAGTGATGAGCTCGTTGAGCATCGGCATTATGATTCCTCTACTGCTAGCGATGAACTACGCGAAGATACAGCACGCAATAAGCAAGGTAAATGCGAACAGGCGATATAAGGGGATTGTCCAAATGATAATATGGAACGCTGTTTGTCAATTCAAAACCAAAACGTATCACATTGATTTCCAAATGATGATGATGATAATGATTGCACTTGAAATTGACTGTGAATATTTTGATTTAGTTTTTTGTTTTCTTTAGCCATTGTATAAAACACTTTCAAATATGACGGTATTCATTGAAATACTATATTTTTCACAACTTACACTTTTATGCATTGTCATATTGATATCCCGAAATGTATCCAACGTGATACGAACTCTTAATAGGAAAAAAAAGCACTTTTGATAGAATTTTACTTAACTACAGTACCGTAATTGATAGTGCGAAAACGCAAAACGGTACTTCATGTACATTTAATTCACAACATTGTGAGTGCTTTTGCGTATATTCTAGCGCACACTTAAATTGTCACCGAGACACATTTTTATCATTAGAAAATAATATTTTCCTGAGCGTTTATAAAAACGAGACCTATGTGTAGAGCAACCAGTCAACAAATATTTAAAAAAAAAAGTTTATTTTTTTAAAGTTATGCGAATTAACCCTCGCTATGCCACTTTAAGCTAGTAGAATATCAAAGATGAATGGTGAAATTGTATTTTAACATGAAGAAATATATTGAACTGTATGAAAATAAATAATCGCATTCCTGCTTACGACTCGCATTATATATCAATTCCTACTGATCTACTTACCTTCATGTCATATGCGACTCCGATTGCAATGCTTCGCTACAACTAAAATTATGCTTAACCACAAATATAATAGTGTGCCTACACAGCTAGGACTACAAACATTCACGGCATATGTTGATGATTCATGCTACTGAACAAACGGTACACCAAAAACATGTACACTGCCTGCACAGGTGTTACCACCCACCATAGCAGGGTCATGTACAGTACATACACAGTTAGTTCTACCCACTACAACAGGGTCACGTACAGTGCCTATACAGGTGGAACTATCTACCACAACATGGACATGTACAGTGCATACACAGCTGGCACTATACACAACAACAGAGTTATGTGCAGTACCTACACAGCTGGTACTACCCACCACAACAGGGTCATGTACAGTGCCTACACAGCTGGTACAACCCACCACAATAGGGTCATGTACAGTGCCTACACAGCTGGTACTAACCACCATAACAGGTTACGAACAGAACATACACAGCTGGTACTATCCACCACATCAGGGTCATGTACTGTACCTACACAGCTGGTACTCCCCACCACAACAGGGTCATGTACAGTGCCTACACAGCTGGTTCTACCCACCACAACAGGGTAACGTACAATGCCTACACAGCTGGTTCTAACCACCACAACAGGATCATGTACAGTGCCTACACAGCTGGAACTAACCACCACAACAGGGTCACGTACAGTGTCTACACAGCTGGTACTACCCACCACAACAGGGTTATGTACAGAACCTACACAGCTGGTACTATCCACCACATCAGGGTCATGTACAGTACCTACACAGCTGGTACTACCCACCACAACAGGGTCATGTACAATGCCTACACAGCTGGTTCTACCCACCACAACAAGGTAATGTACGGTGCATACAGAGCTGGTCCTACCCACCACAACAGGGTCATATACAGTGCCTACACAGCTGGTTCTACCCACCACAACAAGGCAACGTACGGTGCGTACACAGCTGATTCTACCCACCACAACATGTAAACGTACAGTGCCTACACAGCTGGTAATAACCACCACAACAGGGTCATGTACAGTGCCTACACAGCTGGTACTACCCACCAGAACAGGTTCACGTACAGTGCCTACACAGCTGGTACTACCCACCACAACAGGGTCATGTACAGTGCCTACACAGCTGGAACTACCTATAACAACAAAGTAACGTACAGTGCCTACACAGCTGGTATTAACCACCATAAAAGGGGCTTGTACAGTGCTTCACAGCTGGTACTACACACCACTTCAGGGACATTTACAGTGCCTACACAGCTGGTACTAACCACCACAACAGTGTCATTTACAGTGCCTACACAGCTGATACTACCCACCACAACAGGGTCATGTACAGTGCCTACACAGCTGGTTCTACCCACCACAACAAGGTTACGCACGGTGCATACACAGCTGGTACTACCCACCACAACATGGTCATGTACAGTGCCTACACAGCTGGTTCTACCCACCACCACAAGGTAACGAACGGTGCCTACACAGCCAGTTCTACCCACCACAACAGGTTAACGTACAGTGCCTACACAGCTGGTACTAACCACCACAACATGGTCATGTACAGTGCCTACAAAGCTCCATGGCTGAACATTTACCACTCAGTAAAAATATAAGCATTTCATATACTGTAGTATGAACCTAAACATATTGAACATCAATACCAGATAACTGTTCGAATTATGATTTCCATATTTGTTCTTCAATCATTGCGTTATTAATGGGGAGATTATATTTGTCACGCTCAACAATTTGTGCATGGGCATATTGTCTTAGATAACTTAATTCTTTATAGACATTCGAAACTTATTAAGAAAAGACACATTTTTAAAATCAGTCAGGTTATCATAATTGGCAGTAGTTGACATATCCGTAAAATCATACATTACAAAAACTCCTTACTTAAGACGACATTCTCATATACATAACCACTTTTAGCTATACATAAAACCATTGTGTATAACAAGATAATGAAAAGATGAAGGTCTGATGATTTCTCGAATCACCAGCAAGCTTTAATAATTGCTGTACAAACATGGACTATATGGAATCGGATTAACGCAAATTGGTAGTACTCTGATAGCATGCATCTGCCGAGTCATAGTTTGTAGGAGAAACTCTGGGTGATCCACAAATCAGAGGCACAGAAAAAATATTTTGATACCGTGTACTTCTGTGAAGTCATGTTATCCTCCATCTTGGATTTCAGATGTAAACTTCTCGTTGAAAGACGTCTGTTTTTTGTGCATGCAATCCTCAAATGGGATTTGAACTCACGCCTCGAAAAATGTCTGACTCAATTTGAATTTTTCTAAACTACAGTACCGTAATTGATAGTGCGAAAGCGAATAGCGTTATTTAATGTAGATTTCATTCACAACAATAAATATTACTGCGTATGTTATATAGCACGCTTAATGTATCGCTATGAACATTTTTGTTTAAAAAGTAAAATATTTAACTGCGCATTTATAAAAAAGAGACGTACGTAAAAACAAGTTCCTACACAGCTGGTACTACCCACCAAAACAGGGTCATGTACATTGCCTATACAGCGGGTACTGTCCACCACAACAGGGTCATGTACAGTGCCTATACAGCTGGTACTACTGACAACAACAGGGTCATTTACATATCATACACAGCTGGTACTATCCACCACAACAGGTTTATGTACAGTGCATACACAGCTGGTACTACCCACCAAAACAGGGTCATTTACATTGCGTAGACAGCTGGTATTATCCACCACAACAGGGTCATGAACAGTGCCTACACAGCTGGTACTATCCACCACAACAGGGTCATGAACAGTGCCTACACAGCTGGTACTATCCACCACAACAGGGTCATGTACAGTGCCTACACAGCTGGTACTACCCACCACAACAGAGTCATATACAGTGCCTACACAGCGGGTACTACCCACCACAACAGGGTCATGTACAGATCATACACAGCTGGTACTATCCACCAAAACAGGGTCATGTACAGATCATGCACAGCTGGTACTATCCACCATAACATGGTCATGTACATTGACTACACATCTGGTACTACCCACCACAAAAAGGTCATGTACAGATCATACACAGCTGGTACTATCCACCACAACAGGGCCATGTACAGTACCTAAACAGCTGGAACTACCCACCACAACAGGGTAATATACAGTTCCTACACAGCTGGTACTATCCACCACAACAGGGTCATGTACACTGCCTACACAGCTAGTACTAACCACCACAACAGGGTCATGAACTATGTCTACACAGCTGGTACTACCTACCACAGCAGGGTCATGTACAGTATCTACACAGCTGGTACTTCCAGCCACAACAAGGTCATATACAGTGCCTACACAGCTGGTACTACCCACCACAACAGGGTCATGGACAGTACCTACACAGCTGGTACTACCTACCAAAACAGGGTCATGTAGGGTGCCTACACAGCTGGTACTACCCAGCACAAGAGGGTAATGTACAGTGCCTACACAGCTGATACTACCCACCACAAAAGGGTCATATACAGTGCCTACACAGATGGTACTACCTTACAAAAAAGGGTCATGTACAGTGCATACACAGCTAGTACTACCCACCACAACAGGGTCATGAACAGTGCCTACGCAGCTGGTATTACAAACCACAACAGGGTCATGTACAGTGCCTACACATCTGGTTCTACTCATCACAACAGGGTCATTTACAGTGCATACACAGCTGGTACTACCAACCACAACAGGGTCATGTACAGTGCATACACAGCTGGTACTACCCACCACAACAGGGTCATGTACAGTGCATACACAGCAAGTACTAGTCTTCACAACAGGGTCATGTACAGTATCTACATAGCTGGTACTACCCGCCACAACAGGGTCATGTGCAGAGCCTACATAGCTGGTAATACCCACCTCAACAGGGTAATGTACAGTGCCTACACAGCTGGTACTATCCACCACAACGGGGTCATAGACAGTGCCTACACAGCTGGTACTACCCACCACAACAGGGTCATATGCAGTGCTTACAAAGCTGGTACTACTCACCACAACAGGGTCATGCACAGTTCCTACACAGATGAAACTTCTCATCACAACAAGGATATGTACAGTGCCTACACAGCTGGTTCTACCAATCACAACATGGTCATGAACAAATACCTACACAGCTGGAAATAACCACCACAACAGGGTCATATACAGTGCCTACACAGCTGGTACTACCCACCACAACAGGGTCGTAAACAGTGCCTACACACCTGGTACTACCCACCACAACAGGGTTATATACAGTGCCTACACAGTTGGTACTACCCACCACATCAGGGTCATGTACAGTGCCTACACAGCTGGTACTACTCAAACCAACAGGGTCATGTACAAATCTTACACAGCCGGTACTTCCCACAACAACAGGGTCATGTACAGTGTCTACACAGCTGGTACTACCCACCACAACAGGGTCATGCACAGGGCCTACACAGCTGGTACTACCCATCACAAAACGGTCATGGACAGTGCATATACAGCTGGTACTACCCACCACAAAAGGGTCATGAACACTGCATACACAGCTGGTACTATCCACCACAACAGGGTCATGTACAGTATCTACACAGCTGGAAATACCCACCTCAACAGGGCCATGAACAGTGGCTACACAGCTGGTACTATCCACCACAACGGGGTCATGTACAGTACCTACACAGCTGGTACTAACCACCACAACAGGGTCATGTACAGTGCATACACAGCTGGTACTACTCACCACAACAGGGTCATGTACAGTGCCTTCACAGCTGGTACTACCCACCACAACAGGGTCATGTACAGTTTCACCACAGCTGGTACTACCAGCCACAACAAGGAAATTTACAGTGCCTACACAGCTCGTACTATCCACCACAACACTGGTATGTACAGTGCATACACATCTGGTAATATCCACCACAACAGTGTCATGAACAGTTCCTACACAACCGGTACTACCCACCACAACAGGGCCATGTACAGTACATACACAGCTGGTAATACCCACCAGAACAGGGTCATGAACAGTGACTACACAGCTGGTACTACAAACCACTACATGGTCATGTACAACGCCTACACAGCTGGTACTACCCACAACAACAGGGTCATGTACAGTGCCTACACATCTGGTAATACCCACCATACCAGGGTCATATGCAGTGCTTACAAAGCTGGTATTTCTCACCACAACAGGGTCATGTACAGTGCCTAGACAGATGATACTACTCATCACACCAGGGTTATGTACAGTGCCTACACAGCTGAATCTACCCATCACAACATGGTCATGAACAGTACCTACACAGTTCGAAATATCCACCACAACAGGGTCATGTACAGTGCCTACACTGCTGGTACTACCCGCCACAAAAGGGTCATATACAGTATCACCACAGCTGATACTACCAGCCACAACAAGAAAATGTACAGTGCCTACACAGCTGGTACTATTCACCAAAACACTGGTATGTACAGTGCCTACACAGCTGGTACTACTCATTACAACAGGGTCATGTACAGTGCCTACACACCTGGTACTACAAACCACAACAGGGTCATGTACAGTGCCTAAACAGCTGGTACTACTCAAACCAACATGGTCATGTACAGATCCTACACAGCTGGTACTACTCAACCCAACAGGGTCATGTACAAATCATACCCAGCTGGTACTACCCACAACAACAGGGTCATGTACAGTGCCTACACAGCTGGTACTACCCACCACAATAGGGTAATATACAGTGCATACACAGCTGGTATTAACAACCACAGCAAGGTCATATACTGTTCCTATATAGCTGGTACTACCCACCACAACAGGGTCATGTACAGCGCCTACACAGCTGGAAATCCCCACCACAACAGGGTCATGTACAGTGCCTACACAGCTGGTACTACCCAACATATCAAGGTCATGTACAGTGCATACACAGCTGGAACTATCCACCACAACAGGGTCATGTACAGTAGCTACACAGCTCGTAATACCCACCTCAACAGGGTGATGTACAGTGCCTACACAGCTGGTACTATCCACCACAACGGGGTCATGTACAGTACCTACATAGCTGTTACTACCCACAACAACAGGGTCATGTACAGTGCATACACAGCTGGTACTACTCACAACAACAGGGTCATGTACATTGCCTTCACAGCTGGTACTACCCACCACAACAGGGTCATGTACAGTATCACCACAGCTGATACTACCAGCCACAACAAGAAAATGTACAGTGCCTACACAGCTGGTACTATTCACCACAACACTGTTATGTACAGTGCATACACAGCTGGTACTACCCATCACAACAGGGTCATGTACAATGCCTACACAGCTGGTACTACCCATCACAATAGGGCCATGTACAGTGCATACACAGCTGGTACTACCCACCACAACAGGGTCATGTGCATTGCATAAACAGCTGGTACTATCCATCACAAGAGGGTCATGTACAGTGCAAACAAAGCTGGTACTATCCACCTCAACAGAGTCATATACAGTGCCTACACAGCTGGTACTTCCCACCACAACAGGGTCATGTACAGTGCCTACACAGCTGGTACTACTCATTACAACAGGGTCATGTACAGTGCCTACACACCTGGTACTACCAACCACAACAGGGTCATAAACAGTGCATACACAGCTGGTTCGACCTATCTCTACAGGGTCATGTGCAGAGCCTAAACAGTTAGTATAACCCACCACAACAGGGTCATGTGCAGAGTATACACAGCTGATACTTCCCTCCACAACAGGATCATGTGCAGATCCTATATAGCTGGTAATACCCACCTTAACAGGGCCATGTACAATACAGCTGTTAATATCCACAAAAACAGGGTCATGTACAGCGCTCACACAGCTGGTACTTCCCACCACAACAGGGTCATGAACAGTACATTACAGCTGGTACTACTCATCACAACAAGGTCATGTACACTGCATACACAGCTGGTACTACCCACCACAACAGGTTCATGAACAGTGCATATACAGCTGGTACTATCCACCACAACAAGGTCATGTACAGTATCTACACAGCTGGTAATACCCACAACAGGGTCATGTACAGTGCCAACACAGCTAGTACTATCCACCACAACGTGGTCATAGACAGTGCTTACACAGTTGGTACTACCCACCACAACAGGGTCATATGCAGTGATTACAAAGCTGGTACTACT
Organism: Dreissena rostriformis; assembly: GCA_007657795.1. NCBI lineage: Eukaryota > Metazoa > Mollusca > Bivalvia > Myida > Dreissenidae > Dreissena > Dreissena rostriformis. The sequence continues at coordinate 16,799 of VMBQ01004612.1, forward strand.
CATCAAAACAGGGTCATGTACAGTGCCTACACAGATGATACTACTCATCACACCAGGGTTATGTAAAGTGCTTACACAGCTGGTACTACCCACCACAACAGGGTCATGAACAGTGCATATACAGCTGGCACTATCCACCACAACAGGATCATGCACAGTATCTGCACAGCTGGTAATACCCACATCACCAGGGTCATGTACAGTGCCTAAACAGCTGGTACTATCCACCACAACGGGGTCATAGACAGTGCTTACACAGCTGGGACTACCCACCATTACAGGGTCATATTCAGTGCTTACAAAGCTGGCACAACTCACCACAACAGGGTCATGTACAGTGCCTAAATAAATGATACTTATCATCACACCAGGGTTATGTACAGTGCATACACAGCTGGTACTACCCTCCACAACAGGGTCATGAACAGTGCATATACAGCTGGCACTATACACCACAACAGGATCATGTACAGTATCTGCACAGCTGGTAATACCCACATCACCAGGGCCATGTACAGTGCCTACACAGCTGGAACTACCCATCAAAACAATGTAATGTACAGTGCATATACAGCTGGTAATACCCACCACAACAGGGTCATGAAAAGTGCATACACAGCTGGTACTATCCACCACAACAGGGTCATGTACAGTTTATACACAGCTGGTAATACACACCTCAACAGGGTCATGAACAGTGCCTACACAGCTGGTACTATCCACCACAACGGGGTCATGTACAGTACCTACACAGCTAGTACTACCCACCACAACAGGGTCATATACAGTGCTTACACAGCTGGTACTACTCACCACAACAGGGCCATGAACAGTGCCTTCACAGCTGGTACTACCCACCACAACAGGGTCATGTACAGTATCACCACAGCTGGTACTACCAGCCACAACAAGTATATGTACAGTGCCTACACAGCTGGTACTATCCACCACAACATTGGTATGTGCAGTGCATACACAGCTGGTAATGCCCACCACAACAGGGTGATATACAGTGCCTTCACGGCTGGTACTACCCACCACAACAGGGTCATGTACAGTATCACCACAGCTGGTACTACCAGCCACAACAAGGAAATGTACAGTGCCTACACAGCTGGTACTATCCACCACCACATTGGTATGTGCAGTGCATACACAGCTGGTAATGCCCACCACAACAGGGTCATATACAGTGCCTTCATGGCTGGTACTACCAACCCAAACAGGGTCATATACAGTATATACACAGCTGGTAATACACACCTCAACAGGGTCATGAACAGTGCCCAAACAGCTGGTACTATCCACCACAACGGTGTCATGTACAGTATCACACAGCTGGTACTACTCACCACAACAGGGTCATGTACAGTGCATACACAGCTGATAATACTCACCACAACAGGGTCATATACAGTGCCTTCACGGCTGGTACTACCCACCTCAACAGGGTCATGTACAGTATCACCACAGCTTGTACTACCAGCCACAACAAGGAAATGTACAGTGCCTACACAGCTGGTACTATCCACCACAACATTGGTAAGTGCAGTGCATACACAGCTGGTAATGCCCACCACAACAGGGTCATGAACAGTGCCTACACATCTAGTACTACCCACCAGAACAGGGTCATGCACAGTGCATACACAGCTGGTAATACCCACCACAACAGGGTAATGTACAGTGCATACACAGCTGGTAAAACCCACCAGAACAGGGTCATGAACAGTGACTACACAGCTGGTACTGCCCACCACTACAGGGTCATGTAAAGCGCCTACACAGCTGGTACTACCCTCCACAACAGGATTCTTCACAGTTCCAACACATCCGGTAATACCCACCACAACAGGGTCATATGTAGTGCTTGCACAGCTGGTTCTACCCACCATAACAGGGTCATGTACAGTGTATACACATCTGGAAATACCTACCACATCAGGGGTATGAACAGTGCCTACACAGCTGGTACTACTCAAACCAACATGGTCATGTACAGTGCCTACACAGATGGTACTACTCAAACCAACATGGCCATGTACAGATCTTACACAGCTGGTACTACTCAACCCAACAGGGTCATGTTCAAATCATATCAGCTGGTACTACCCACAACAACATGGTCATGTACAGTGCCTACACAGCTTTTACTACCCACCACAATAGGGTCATGTACAGTGCCTACACAGCTGGTATTAACAACCACAACAAGGTCATAAACAGTTCCTACATAGCTGGTACAACCCACCACAATAGGGTCATGTACAGCGCATGCTAAGCTTGAAATCTCCACCACAACAGGGTCATGTACAGTGCCTACACAGCTGGTACTACCTATCACCTCAAGGTCATGTACTGTGCATACACAGCTGGCACTACCCTCCACAACAGGGTCATGTAAGTGCATACACAGCTTGTACTATCCACCACAACAGGGTCATGTACAATATCTACATAGCTGGTAATAACCACCTCAACAGGGTCATGTACAGTGCCTCCACAGCTGGTACTATCTACCACAACGGGGTCATGTACAGTTCCTACACAGCTGGTACTACCCACCACAACAGGGTCATGAACAATGCCTACACAGCTGGAACTACCCATCACAACAAGGTAATGTACAGTGCATATACAGCTGGTAATACCCACCACAACAGGGTCATGAAAAGTGCATGAACAGCTGGTACTATCCACCACAACAGGGTCATGTACAGTATATACACAGCTGGTAATACACACCCCAACAGGGTCATGAACAGTGCCTACACAGCTGGTACTATCCACTACAACGGGGTCATGTACAGTACCTACACAGCTGGTACTACCCACCACAACAGGGTCATGTACAGTGCTTACACAGCTGGTACTACTCACCACAACAGGGTCATGTACAGTGCCTTCACAGCTGGTACTACCAACCACAACAGGGTCATGTACAGTATCACCACAGCTGGTACTACCAGCCACAACAAGGAAATGTACAGTGCCAACACAACTGGTACTATCCACCACAACATTGGCATGTACAGTTCATTCACAGCTGGTGATACCCACCACAACAGGGTCATGAACAGTGCCTACACAACTGGTACTACCCACCACAACAGGGTCATGTACTGTGTATACACAGCTGGTAATACCCACCACAACAGGGTCATGTACAGTGCATACACAGCTGGTAAAACCCACTAGAACAGGGTCATGAACAGTGACTTCACAGCTGGTACTACCCACCACTACAGGGTCATGTACATCGCCTACACAGCTGTTACTACCCACCACAACAGGGTAATGCACAGTGCCAACACATCCGGTAAAACCCACCACAACAGGGTCATATGCAGTGCTTACAAACTGGTACTACTCACCACAACAGGGTCATGTGCAGTGCCTACATAGCTGGTACTACCCACCACAACAGGGTGGTGTACAGTGCTTGCAAAGCTGGTTCTACCCACCTCAACAGGGTCATGTACAGTGTATACACAGCTGGTAATACCTACCACAACAGGGTCATGAACAGTGCCTACATATCTTGAACTACTCAAACCAACATGGTCATGTACAGTGCCAACACAGCTGGTACTACTCAAACCAACATGATCATGTACAGATACTACACAACTGGTACTACTCAACCCAAAAGGGTCATGTTCAAATCATACCCAGCTGGTACTACCCACAACTACAGGGTCATGTACAGTGCCTACACAGCTGGTACCACCCATCACAATAGGGTCATGTACAGTGCCTTCGCAGCTGGTATTAACAACCACAACAAGGTCATATACAATTCCTACATAGCTGGAACCACCCACCACAATAGGGTCATGTATAGCGCCTGCACAGCTGGAAATCCCCACCACAACAGGGTCATGTACAGTGCACGCACAGCTGGAAATACCCATCACCTCAAGGTCATGTACAGCGCATACACAGCTGGTACTTCCCTCCACAACAGGCTCATGTACAGTGCATACACAGCTGGTACTATCCACCACAACAGGGTCATGAACAGTATCTACACAGCTGGTAATACCCACCTCAACAGGGTCATGTACAGTGCCTCCACAGCTGGTACTATCTACCACAACGGGGTCATGTACAATACCTACACAGCTGGTACTATCCATCACAAAGGGTCATGTAGAGTGCATACACAGCTGGTACTTCTCACCACAACAGGGTCATGTTCAGTTCCTTCACAGCTGGTACTACCCACCACAACAGGGTCATGTACAGTATCACCAAGGCAGGTACTACCAGCCAAAACAAGGAAATGTACAGTGCCTACACAGCTGGTACTATCCACCACATTACTGGTATGTACAGTGCATACACAGCTGGTACTACCCATCACAACAGGGTCATGTACAGTGCCTACACAGCTGGTATTACCCATCACAACAGGCCCATGTATAGTGCCTACACTGCTGGTACTATCCACCACAACAGGGTCATGTACAGTGCATACACAGCTGGTACTATCCACCACCGCAGGGTCATGTACAGTGCAAACACAGCTTGTTCTATCCACCACAACAGAGTCATATACAGTGCTGGTGCATATCGCTGGTAATACTTTCCACAACATGGTCTTGAAAAGTTTCTCTACAGCTGGTACTACCAACAACAACAGGGTAATGTTTAGTGCCTACACAGCTGGTGCTTCCCATCACAACAGGGTCATGTGTAGCGCCTACAAAGCTTGAACTACACACCCAAACAGGGTCATGAACAGTGCCTACAAAGCTGGTACTACGCATCACAACAGGGTCATGTACAGTACCTACACGGCTAATACTACCCACCACAACAGGGCCATGTACAGTGCTTGCACAGCTGGTTCTACCCATCACAACAGGGTCATGTACAGTGTATACACAGCTGGTAATACCTACCACATCAGGGTCATGTACAGTGCATATACAGCTGGTACTACCCATCTCAACAGGGTCATATACATTGCCTACACAACTGATACTACCTTTAACAAGAGGGTCATGTACAGTGCCTACACAGCTGGTACTATCCACCACAACATGGTCATGAACAGTACCTACACAGCTGGAAATACTCACCTAAAAAAGGTCATGTACAGATCATACACAGCTTGTACTACCCACCACAACATGGTCATGAACAGTGCCTTTACAGCTGGTACTATCCACCACAACAGGGTTATGTACATTGCCTTCACAGCTGGTACTATGCACCACAACAGGGTCATGTACAGTGCCTTCACATCTGGTACTACCCACCACTACACGGTCATGTACCTTTCCGACACAGATGTGGTTACCCACCACAACAGGTTCATGTACAGTGCCCATAGAGCTGGTACTTCCCACAACAAGGTCATGTACAGTGCCTTCACAGTTGTGACTTCCCACCATAACAGGTTGATTTACGCTGCCTACACAGATGATACTTCCCTCCTCAAAAAGTCATGTACAATGCCTACATAGCTGCGAATACACACTAGGCGTTTTTCATCATTTTAGGCATTAGGCTTTGGCTCTTTGGTTTGGGGAAACATTGCGCGTTTTTGTTTGTCTGTTAAACATTTCCTGTTTTTTATTAGTGGGTACTTAAAACATTGTTGCTAAAAATGTTTTATGTGAGAAATATATATATAGATAGATACATTTTTGTTATTGAAAAAACAACAACACCACACACACACACACTGGCGACACAGGTGATACAACCCACCACATGAGGGTCATGTACAACTTCTATACAGCTGGTACTCTGGGTTTTATGAATGATACCAGCTTTGAATAAATGAATTTCGTATTTATTGTAGAATTTATTAGTAAATATACAACTGTTGCTATCAGTTCGTTGTCGTAACAATCTGTGTTTATGTTTTTAAAGCAGTACAACATGTAGTTCTTGCGAGTTATATTGATAATGTACATGTACCAGATAATGCACATTTCGTCACGTAACCTATTCGCATTCTTTCTGTCGCAAGCATGTAAAGAAAGCGACACCACATTAATCGAGATTGAATGTCCTAAGGCATTTTAAAGCTGAGCAAAACGCATTTTGACATATTTTCCCCCGGTTGAACAAGTTTTTCCAACAGCGCAATAGTTAATGCTGATTGGGCTCTGAGCGAACGTTAGGTACTTCAAAACACAAACGTTTCGGAGAGCGGCTCTCCACTCGGCTCAGTGCAATTACAAACATACACTAGATTGTAGTAGTCGAAAATATTTTAGCGGCAAAGTTCAAGTGGCTTTCAATTCTCGACACTGTTCCCGTTCGACAAAGCACAGCTAAATGTGACATATTTTGCTTTTAAGAGATATACCATTTGTAATGATTCATCAATAATATTAATTAAGAAACTGGAAAAAGACTTATATTTAATATACTTAAAATGTCTTGACAATTCCTGTAATAGTAATAATCGTTCACAATCATTTTTAAACAATATAATTAGCTATAAAGATTTGAAGTATACCATGCATTTACATGCTTATTATGATTGCGAAGCTGACCTTATGACGAAATCTGTCGCGGGAGGGTTTGAGTGTCCTTGGGAGAAATTTCAACGACCTGGAGCCCTTGATCTGCTTAAGTGGAAAATGCAGTCATATGAACATATTCCTTGTAATCAGGTGAATACTAACTATTTTAATTTACGATATTTAACACAAACGAATATAGCGCACTTGAAATGTCTGCGGCGAATGAATATTTACCACGTGATAATCATACGTGTATAGTTTGCTTTGGTTTAACGTTCTATTCCAAAGACATTATCTTTAGAAACGCTAACATGTACAAACGCACACACGCATACATGATTGATACAAACTGATACCTAAGCAATATAATATCTTTTACCTAATAGTAATTATTAAGACTTTAACCAGTATTATTAAACTCGTGTTTTGAAATGTATTGTACAAGTTTTGATTAGTTTATTATATATTAATATTCTGGATTGTAACAACGAGAACCATTGTTTTCGACAGATCCTTGAAGAAACACTGCCCATTCTAAAAATAGACATTTTAAATGATCCTCCATTTGGCAAAATTCGCGTCACGTGGATCGGACATGCAACTCTGCTTGTTGAATTAGATGGAATAACCGTCCTGACGGACCCGGTTATGGGGCCTACCGCTTCCCCAATGCTTTTTATGGCGAATAGGAGGTATCGGCCAGCCGCCTGTCAAGTGACGGATATCCCTCGTCTAGATGCTGTCATCATCAGTAGCACTCACTATGATCATCTGGAGTCGGACGCTGTATTAGCAATTCATGCTAAATTTCCCGATGTTCGCTGGTTTGTCGCTAAGGGGACGAAGAAATGGTTGAAAAGAAAAGGATGTAACCCTGATAATATATCAGAATTAGAATGGTGGCAGGAGGCGACGTGGGGCGAAATACGTTTTGTTTGTACGCCTAGTCAACATTGGTGTCAACGGACCCTTTTTGATTTTAATTCGGTAGGATATTTAACAGTCGATGACCTTATTTTTTTATTTTTTTATTATTAAAGATTCCACTTTAAGTCCAGAGATCTAACATCACACGTACTAAATAGAAACCCATAGTATTTAGATTCAAACGTTAAATATTGCGCTTAAGTGACCTTTAAAAATAAGTATAATCAATTGAACAAAATGATTAAACCATAAGCATGATAGCTATGAAGATTTGTATCGACCTGCATGGGCTAATCTTCCACTCTTCCATTTTTCCGGGATTTGTCGACCATACAAACTTGAAGTCTGATATTACAGTTGCCAGCATAACTAATGTTAATCCACCGTTTTAAGTTCTTTTATCTTTCCATATACGATTACCGATAACAATCTTTAATGAATGAAATTCGTGTATCGGCAGTCTGGTTTTTATCATATTATCTTTTGTTCCATTTTATGCCACTGTATTTTGGTGGAAACGTTTTATTGGTTTGAATTGAAAAGGTGCTCGGAGGTGTGAACAAACTAATTTTATTTTGATAATGATTAATTACATGTCAATATATGTTAGGCATTTATTTGTTTTTAGTTTGACCCCCATATTATGACAGACCACCTTAACTGTGTAGTATCCTTGCAATTGAATGTATTTTTTCGTCAATATAAATTACATGTATTTTATAATATTTTACCTCTTCAGTGCTTGTGGTGTAGCTGGCTAATTAAAGGACCCACACAAACGTTTTTCTTCGCCGGGACCACAGGGTACTACAAACCACTGTTTAAAAAAATAGGCAGGATATATAGCCCAATCCACTTGGCGGCCATACCCATTGGGGGGTATAACCCAAGGTATGTTTGAAAATCTTAATAATTGTATCTATATCAAACGATGATTACTCATTAATGTGCTCTTTTGTGATCGTCTTTGGCCTTGTACTTCGCTTGGGACGTTGGCTTCTACACACGGCTGTTTGAAAACGAAATGTGGGAAAATAATGCCACATCCACCTCGCAACCATACTATTTGGCGCATGTAACACCTTGTATGTTTCCGCGCGAGCTCATATGCGCATGCGTGTTAACTTCCATCGATTTCAATATGCATGTATTTAATAATACATTCGTTTACAGGTTCATTACCAAGTATCAGCACGTGGATCCTGATGAAGCTCTCAAAATCCACGAGGACATCAAAAGTGATATGTCTATCGGAATTCATTGGGGAACGTTCCAGCTAACGAATGAGGTAAGCAGCATGAATAACATTAATGATACGAATAAAGACGCTATCCTGATTGAGTTTTATCAAGTTGGATAAAATAAGTCCTTTAGCAACCGTGTGTTATATTTTTGGAATCTAATATCGCCGTGTTATGTGATACTACCTTGTTATAGTCCTTATAAGAAGATAATTTCACCTAAAGACGCGATAATTATACTCTTAATTAGTCTTAATTTGAAGGTACGTACTCTCATTAAAAGGAACATGTAGTTTATTGATATTTATAGAACAATCACATTCCATCGTTATATATATGCATGTAGTTTAATATAAGAACTAAGCATAATCAATATTTGATTTTATTAAGGACTTAGTAGCGAATAATTATAATTATCTTACTAGCATGTGTAAATGTTTTAGCATTACCTGGAGCCCCCTCACAGATTGAAGAAAGCAATTGAAGACCGCGGATTAGACTGTAACAGGTTTACATGTTTGAATATCGGAGAAACGTGGGATGTGGGGGACCGCAGGGAGGAACCTCAGTTCATGAAGGAGAACGTTCCGATAATGTGCGAGAGATGTTAACATTATTTATGTAAAGATTGTTTCAAAAGTTTATCAGTTTTAATTATCAATGTTTTTAGTTCACTTCCGGTTTCCACGGAAGGGACTATAGGTTTACTTTCCGTCCATCATGTCTTGGTATACACGTTAAGCGTGATAAAGAAGATGCATAACCTTTTATTTCTTCACATGTTTTTTTTTCATTTTAATGTTCATACAAAAAGAATGACGCGAAATAATGCATTTTTCTAAAAATGCATATGATATAAAATACATTACTTTGGTATACGGATGAATAGCAATGTGACAATAATATGCACGCCCCTTTTTCGAAATCCTTTCTCTGGTGAATGTTAAACAACAAATCTTAATATTTCTGTGCTAAATGAACGTTGGATTTCAGTATGAAACACAACTACTTTGCAAATAAATGCAATATGAAGTTAATGTACTTTGTTGTTTTGAAACTCTCGACGTATGTTTAATTACGGCCGAGACATAACGATGCTGAAGTATTTTCTGTTACATAAAATTATAATTCGCTAAAGCTCAAACATTCTGCAAAATATGCGAACAAAACCATATTGTTTATTTCGCATTGTGTTACACGTTTTTGTTTATAAAGGAGTTATACAAATTTTAGACCGAGGCATTGAAAACAAATAGTTCATTATACTGTTAATTAATTCGTTGATTCAAAGCAATGTGTCGATTGGGCCTTCCGGTTTGCTTGCGCTTCTCACCTATGTTATCCAGTCTCAATTCCGTTTTACGACCTATGTGAGTTTTGTTGGTGGTCACCATACTGGGCCACCTCAAACGTGTAAATCTTAAAATAAAAACTAAACGCTTAAAGTAACTGGAAATCACAATTTACAATTAATATTATGTTTCTTGATTCTAGTACGTTTATTATGTAGGAGTGCTAAGAAATGCCTCGGGTCCCCATATGATGATGCTTAAGGCGAGGAAGAACCTCATAAACTTCGAAATAGACACATACAGTCATTGCAATAGATCCCACACAAGCTGCATAAACATGAATCCGTATTGATTAAAGTCACTATTATCATGTCACTTATTGTAGACAATATTTTATGCATTACATATTATGTCCTTAACATTCTTTAAAAACAAACTGAACGCAAGTCTGCAAGTCTTCGCTTGCCTAAGTAATTGATTTATACGGTTATATGTTTTGAATAAAGTTAAGTAGTACACACACAGAATAACAGCATTTGTGTAGTTTTTTTGTTCGCATTTAAAAGGAGTGTGATTGTGCATCTACCAGTTTTCAACCAAAAAACTCATTTGAAAACATGGCATATAGAGAAGTTTATATCCATATTGTTATCTCCGACTTATAAGCAGTTTTTCAGAAACCCCTGATTCATATTCATTCTCTTACGTGGCTCGATTATAGACAAACTGACAATCTTCATCAAACTGCATGCTGATTTTGAAATAATTTCTTGGATATTGACTGTTCCTGCGACGATCTTCTTCCTAAATGTGTTCAGATAAGTTGTGTTGTTTCCAATAATTTATTATCAACATTTGTCAACATTTTCAAAACTGTCGGCTTTTTGATTGTAGTAAAAAATTATATACATTTTATATTAATGCTTATGAAATAGACTGAGCTCATAACAAAATATTATGACTAACATACGTCTATAAGGTATGTAGAGTGTTGGGGCCACCGATACACTTATACATTCGTACATAATAGCTGTCATTTGAATTTATATAAGTTTTGACTTCAATCAAGAGCCGACAGTTCTTTTATAATATTATATTTATAATTATGAAATTGACCGACTGACGACGATGCTAAACATGGTGTTGATCATGATAATGATAGTGGTGATTATGCCATTGTTGTTGTTGTTTTATTTATAATGATGATAAAAAGGATGATAATGAAAACAAGATATAGGGAGGACCAATATGTTTTACAAATTCAACCCACTTCCACGATGAGATTGCTTCGTCTGGTTAAGAATATGATTAACACCAATGTGCACTGCAAGAGTAACACAGCATTGACACCAAAGGTTTAACAGCGCTGTCTGCATGACTACCTTAATCACGAGTTCAGCCTGCCCGCGGATATATAAAAGAATCTTCTATCAATAATTTATTGTGTATAATTGTATGATTTTTTATGTAAATTTACTCATGTTAAAAAGCACATTTTTTATGTAATTGCATTCATAGTGTAAAATGAAGCCGATATTCAAACGATATAATCGTTTTTGTGCATGCAAATTCTTATTGTACTTTATATTAACGGGTTTTTTATAATACAATTGTCATCATAATTGCTCTTCTTACTGAAAATCATACTGAAAGGGACATGGTGATATGTGCACAACGGTATGACTTTAACCTTAAGATGCTATGCTATGCGTGCTGGTCACTGATCACATATTGTCGACATTTGCGTTTAGATACACGCGAATATGCTGTGTTTTATTAAAAATGCAGTTTTAAAAGCGAACACTTAGTTTTAAATTTTTTACTGTGTCCATTGTTGTGCAATGGCGAACAACTGACGTACCTTGATTTTATCTCTGTTACTGTTTCCTTTACGCAGCCCAACCGAATAACTTTCAAAAGATACACATGATAAGGTATCTATGAGGAAAGTCTTTGTCTCGTTGGGATCGTTCTTGACAAGGCTATTGGACCCTTCCTTCGTAACCATAGCGAAACTTTGGATAAGCTTGTATGATGTAACGGCCCGCTACTTTTTAGACATTCCACAACGATCGACCTCTGGCCGTATTTGTTTAAATACTGACACACTTTGAATTCAAAATATGTTTGTTTTAATTATAATTTCGACCAAATTAATACGTCAGGAGGTGATTACAATGATGCATGCATGTATGCGATGCCTACTCAACAGTTATGTTTAATCGAATCGGCGATTACGGGACGATGATAAATTGTTTTAAATTTCTGCTCGGCTTGCTTCATGAGTTGTTTTTTTGTTTACGTTTTTATAAATTACAGAAATAACCAATATACAAATTATATCAAAATATAAATTGATGATGGCTAAATGTATTAAAATAGTTCTTCGATTAATCCCCATATCAACGTTTTACGTTTATGTGAGTTATTGTCGTCTAAATAGGCTTCATTTGTTCATAAGTTATACATATAGTTCACTTCAAATAAAAATATAATGACGCTACTAAACTATATCAGAGCCTCTGTTTGCTTTAAACAACACTGTTTGCATGATCACAATTTAAAATGGTTTTAGCACAATGACTCTTGATCGCAGTTAGCTATTGCAATACATAGAGAATAATAGGTTAGTGTTGATTATAGATCAGGTTTATCATGCGAGGCTAAGAAAACAAAAAGCACGAGCCTTGGCAAGTGCTTTTTCGTTTTCGTGCCGAGCATGATAAACCTGATCTATAATCAACACTTACCTATTATTCTATTTATCCCACTTTTTATTCAGTAAACCTTTTTATTTAAACAAAATAAGTTTAACTTGTTATTTTCGCTTGATTTATGACGTTATTTTGTCGAAAATATGACGTCATTTTGTGCCGTGTATTATAGCAGAAATTAAATCAACGGGGCTATAATCAACCGAAATCGCTGTAAAAGTGGGATAAAACTGTGTGCGTAGATACTTTGAAGGTCGTGATTAGATATTGGGTGATGAGCACGGTCACACAATTCTAAACAACATATGTCTTGCATTTCAATAAATCTGAAATTATATCAGCTATTGCAATGAAATATTTGAAATACATTTTTGTAAATACGCCACTTGGGATTGCATATTGGGAAGGCGTTACTAAAAATGAACAAAAAAACAACTACAACATTTTCCCGCTTATTCAATGGAAAACGAAATTGAGTATTGTATTGAAAAGTATTATTTATCGTTTGTTCAGAGTTTTGAATCGTAGATCATAGTTCAATGTCACACTTACAATATATAAAAAAGAAAAAAACAAAACAAATACTGTTCTAACAAATAAAAAAGTAACACGTTTCATGCATTAAGGACATTCAACATAACTATAATTCTATATCAGATGGTGCATCGCGCACAAGAACTAAATAGCTTCGTCAAGCCATACTTCATGGGCAAAGGTAAAAAAACAACACTTTATCTTTAAAGTGTGGCTTTAACGTTCTTTAAGCATTGATGTATTTATAAATGTTCGCCTGCATGAGTAGGTGTTCCGCGCGTAAGAAAAACAATAGGATTCTTTTTACTTAGGTCATACTAAGAGGCTTAAGGTCAAATAATATCGTTTGATTTTGGAATAAGGGCTGTTGCAATGCATTAAGAATGTTGATTTTCATTATGCATATTATCAATTTTCCCGTAACTCAAGCTGACAAAATATGTATTTTAAGAGTTTGCCAGGTCTTCGTAGTTTCAAACGAAGGTTTAAGTGAAAAGTTGTTTGTTTATCCGAGTGCCTAAGTTTTGTGGCATACCTTAAAGGGACTCTACTAACGCTTTTCATCGATAATTTAGCAAAAACGTGTATTATTGATATAGCATTTAAACTACCATGCAATTTCAAAAGCCTGGATAGTGAAGTGGTTGCGCGTTAGCTTTTGCTTCTAGAGGTCCCGGGTTCGAAATTAGGCCGAAATACCTACCCCATTGGTTTGGAGATGTTGAGGGGGGGGGGGNGGTTTGGGGATGTTGGGGGGGGGGGGGGGTTATCGCGGAGTAGTAATTGCGCGAAGTCTTCCACTTATCTTGCTCGTGAATACATTAAATATTTTGCAACACATATTTCTGCATGTAATATTCCTGATACCAAATACATGTAATTAACTCTTATGTGAGCCGTGTGCATGCATTTATTTAATCAGGTACATAATCTACGTAAAATAAACTCGCAAAGGCTATTCCGATTTAACTAAGTTTACGCGAATCTTAAGTGGTAGCACGAAATATTTTGACAAATATTGTAATTTTATTCAGACAGTTCGACACCACCGTAGAAACCTTAATAATTAGAAGTACAATTACGATACGGAACGGAAACAACCGAATAACACGTCAATAATGCCAGACAATGCTAATAGTGAAAGAATGACAGAAGTAAACGACTTGGTAAATAAATGCCAGGTTTCGTTTTCAAATTGTTAAATACAGACAATGACCCGTTACTTGAACTATTGGCGAACGTTCATGTAAAGTTTAAACTTTTAACACGGATGTTAATTAACGATTTAATCCTGCAAGTTTTGATGGGTTTACGGTGAGTGGTGTTTTATTTGTTTTACTAAATAGTAGAACTTTAATAAAATTAAGGATTCACAAACGTACAAAAGCATTAAAGCTTATCCAATGCTTTATGTTATATTAAAAGTAAGAATATACAATCTATTAATAACTTTTAATTATTTTTAGAGGTTCCTACTTTCAATTTCAATTGTTATTACATACATGGATAATTGTATATAATGACGAAGAAGTATTTGGAAATATATAAGCATTTAGTTTCGTTTACTGTAAATTAGCATAATTATGAACGTATAAAACGCCATTTTGTAGGTATTAATAGAATAAAACACTTAGTATAATGCATATTATATAAAATATAAAGATATATATCAATGAAAATACAACAACTTAAGGAGCATGCTGTAACCTAGTACTCGTGTGTATAGTTAAACAATAGACTACAATGATATGTCATAATCAGTAAAGCTTAGTTCGTTAAGATCATTTCTGTTAATTTACACTATAACTGTTATCAAAAGTGGTCAGTGTTTGAACGATCTTCAGTACTATGTGTGCACGTAGCACACATGGCAAATGTATAACGCAGGTGGTCTCCTCTCAGATTTCAACATAAAAATGAACTGTCAGAGGTTTCCCTGATGAACAATTTTACTTACCTCGAGAATGGTTTATTTTATGCGAAGGCCATGCAAATGTGTTTTGTTTTACGCCATTTACGACTTATCGAATAGTATTTGATACACAGCCTTTACCAACTTTCATTCTTGCTATAATTACATCTTTTATGTTATTTTTAAAAGATGGCTCAAAACAAGGATTTCGATGAAGGCAGCGACGAAATACGTGCAGACATGACACAAACTATAAACGGAAGGGATGAGATCGTTGAGCATTTATTTCAGCACTATGATTCCGCTACGGCTAGCGATGAACTACGTGAAGATACCACAGGTAACATGACAGGAACAGGCGGTATAAATGTGGAAATTGTGTCCTCGATTTTGATATATTTAGTTCATTAAGGAAAAACCTATTTAAGGGACTTATGTCCTCAAATTCCTATTCAAGAGGTATTGCCTTTATTATCGTATGATAACAATCATGATAATATTTGAGATATACAAAATATGTCATGAACGAAGTTGTAGCTATTTGTAAGCAAATATGCATAGAAGTGCAGATCTCAGTGCTGTAGTCAAATGTATTTCCAAGAAACTATACCATCAAAAGGTATTATTCAACATTGTACGCGCCACTAATGTCCGCGTTTTGGTAAAGAGCCGACCGACATCGATCTTGATTCATTACTGATAATAAAGCATTTGTAAATTACTTTCACTCATTATGCGAAATATGTCACAAAATCTTTATATTGTCTGTGTCATTTGTGTGCTGTAAATACTTCGTTGTTAAGTAAATGTTACGAAATATACGTTTGGAAAGAATTGCCGATTACTTCAAATGTTTTATTATGTCGCAAACAAATACTCCAGGTTTGAACATTTACCGCTCAGTAAAAAGATTAGCCTTTCATATACTGTAGTATGAACCTAAAAATAGTGAACATCAATACAAATTAACTGTTCTTATTATGATTTTATTAAGTGTTCCTTTTATGCATAAGGAGATTATATTTGTCACACTCAAACATTTGTGCATAGGCAAATTTGCATTAAATAACTGAAATATTTATAGACATTCGACACTAATTAAGAAAAGACACATTTTCAAAACCCACCAGATTATCATAATTGGCACTAGTTAACATATTCCTAAAATAATACAAATCATACGATGATAATATTATCTACATAACCACTTAGGCTATACATGAAACCATTGTCTATAACAAAATAAATAAGGAAGAAGGTCCACTGATTTCTCGCATCCAGCAGCAAGCTTTTATGATTGCTGTGAAAACATGTGCTGCGTGGAAACGGATTACCGAAAATTGGTTGCATTCTGATAACATGCATCTGCCGAGTCATTATTTATAGGAGAAACTCTGGGTTTTCCAAATATAAGAGGCACAAATTAATTATTTCGATACCGTGTACTTCTGTGACGTCTCGTTGTCCTCCATATTGGATTTTAGCTGCGAACCTCTCGTTGAAAGACGTCTGTTTTGTGCATACAATCCTCCAATGGGATTTGAACTCACGTCTCGAAAAAATATTTAGAATATCGTTATTTTATGTAGATTTCATTCACAACACGTGAACTAGTACTGCGTATGTTCCAATGCACGCTTCAAGTGTGTCCATGACACATGTTTGTATACGAAATAAAAGATTTCACGCAGCATTTATAAGAAAGAGACGTACGTAAAAAACAACCATTTAATAAATTCATAAATAAACAACCTTATTTTTTAAAATATATTAGCGTACTTACTATCGATATGCCCATTTTAGCAAGTAGAATTATAAAGGCAGAATGGCGAAATTGGCTATAGAAATATATTTACTGCATGGTGCCGACAATTGTATAACAACAGGAAGGATATATCGAATTGGAGCAAACAAATCCATTACTGCTTACGTCTCGCATTTTGTAATAATTCTTCCTACTCAGCTACATAGCTGCTGCTGGCAATTATAATCTACTTTTTGACATATGATGCACCACAAAGGGGTTATGTAGAGTGCATAAACAGCTATCTGTTTATGCACTCTACATTACCCATTTGTGGTGCATCAAAACAGTGCCATGTACAGTGCCTACCCAGCTGATACTACCTATCACAACAGGGCCATGTACAGTACCTACACAGCTGGTACTATCCACCACAGCAGGGTCTTGTACAGATCCTACACAGCTGGTACTACCCACCCCAACAGTCATGTACAGTGCCTTAACAGCTAGTACTACTCACAACAGTGTCATGTACAGTGCCTACACAGCTGGTACTACCCACCACAACAAGGTCATATATAGTGCCTACACAGCTGGTACTACCCACCACAACAAGGTCATATATAGTACCAACACAGCTGGTACTACCCGCCACCACATTGTCATGTACAGAGCTTACACAGCTTGTACTACCCACCACAACAGAGTCATGTACAGTGCATACCCAGCTGGTACTACCAATCACAACAGGGCCATGTACAGTACCTACACAGCTGGTACTACCCACCACAGCAGGGTCATGTACAGTGCCTACGTAGCTGGTACTACCCCCACAACAGGGTCAAGTACAGTGCCTACACAGCTGTTACTACCGACCACCACATGGTCATGTACAGTGCCTACACAGCTGGTACTACCGACCACCACATGGTCATGTACAGTGCCTACACAGCTGGTACTACCGACCACCACATGGTAGTGTACATTACTATAACAACTGGCACTACCCTATATACCAGGGTCATATCAGTGCCTACACAGCTGGTACTACCTACCACAACAGGGTAATGTACAGTGTCTTAACAGCTTGCACTACCCTATATACCAGGATAATGTACAGTGCCTACACAGCTGGTACTACCCACAACCACATGGACATGTACAGTGCCTACACAGCTGGTACTACCTACCACAGCAGGGTCATGTTCAGTGCCTACACAGCTTGTTCTACTCACCACAACAGGGTCATGTACAGTGCCTACACAGCTGGTACTACCCACCACAAAAGGGTCATGTACAGTTTCTACACAGCTGGTACTAGCGACCACCACATGGTCATGTGCATTTTCTTTACAGCTGGTACTACCGACCACCACATGGTCATGTACAGTTTCTACGCAGCTGGTACTACCCACCACAACAGGGTAATGTACAGTGCCTACACAGCTAGTACTACTCACAACAGTGTCATTTACATTGCCCAAACAGCTGGTACTACCCATCACTACATGAACATGTACAGTGCCTACACAGCTGTTACTACCCGCCATAACATGGGCATGTACAGTGCCTAAACAGCTGTTACTACCCACCACAACAGGGTCATGTACAGTGCCTACACAGCTGGTACTACCTACCACAACAGGGTCATGTACAGTGCCTACACAGCTGGTACTACCCACCACAACAGGGTCATGTACAGTGCCTACCAAGCTGGTTATACCCACCACAACAGGTTCATGTACATTGTTAATACAGCTGGTACTACCCACCACAACAGGGTCATGCACAGTGTCTACACAGCTGGTACTACCTACCACAACATGGTCATGTACAGTGCATACACAGCTTGTACTACCCACTACAACAGGGTCTTGTACAGTGCCTACACAGTTGGTACTACCCACCACAACAGGGGCATGTACAGTACCTTCACACCTGTGACCACGTACCACAACAGGGTCATGTACAGTACCTACACGGTTGGTATAATCTACCACAACAGGATCACGTACACTGCCTACACAACTGTAAGTAACCATCACAACAGGGACATGTACAGTGTCTCCACAGTTGATACTAATTACCACAACATGGTCATGTACAGTTCCAACACATATGGTAATACCTACTACAACAGAGTATTGTACAGTGCCTACACAGCTGTGACTACCCACCACAACCGGTTTGTTTGCGTCGTTTTAGGAATAGGGTTAGGGTCTTCTGGATTGGAAATATTTGCGTCATCTTGACTTAAATTGGAAAATGTGCAATTTTATTTTTTCTTACACATAATATAAAAATGAATACTACAAGAGTTGTATACTATATTTGCAAATATTGAAATCATAGAGCTGGTAAGGCGGGTGAACTGGCATTTCGAATTATAAAAAAAACTTTTGTGTTTGGTTAAATTTGTCGCCGAAATTCAGCCCATTCCCAATTTCGGCGACAAATTTAACCAAACACAAAACTGACAACAAGGTCATGTACAGTTTCTACACAGCTGATACTAGGGTAATATAGTGTTATATATCAGCTTTTTATTAATGAAATATGAATTTATTGTTGGATTTACTAGTAAATCAAGACAAGTGTTGTCGTTATGAGTTCGTTGTCATATTAACCTATAGTTTTAGTTTTGAATACAACATGTACGCTAGTTTATGCGAGCTATAATGATAATGTACATATAGATAATAGTACATATGATAATACCGCTTTATGTCAAGTAACCTATCAGCGCTTGTTCTTTCTCTTGCATTGACAGATATCGAAATCACTTTGATCGGGCTCAGATTTCCTTATGCATTTAAAATATCAGAAGGCATCATTTTTAATATAATCTATCTTTTCCTTAGGTGCATCGGTTTTCTCCACTCGTCGATAATGCTATTTCGCCCCGTAGGGACTTTGATAACTTCAAAACAACTCTGTGCACGCATTAATACTTAATTTTAAAAGTCGAGAATATTCAAGCGGCACATTATGGGAACTTTCAAGTCAATGCAAAGTTACATACTCGAAAACATATCTTAATTTAACACATGTTGCCCTTTAAAGATATACAATTTGCAATGATACATCAACTATACTAATTATGGATAATCACTTTCAGTTAACATACTTTTAATGTATTAACAATGCAGGTAATAATAATAACTGTACACACAAATTATAGGGGAATATAATGAGCTGCTAAAATTTCTTCTTCTTCTTCTTCTTCTTCCATGTAATGGCCACTTTCAACTGACTGAAGATTATTGCCATGATGCGCATAAGAGATAAAGAAAAGAAAAAGTGAGAGTAAAAGTGTGAAGTATATAGAGTGTGAGATAAAAAACGGAGAGGAAGTTGGATAAAGTGTTTGGCTATTTGAGATTTGAAAATTTCAACTGAGCCAGCTGACAGTATGTCTGGTGGAAGGTTGTTCCATTCCCTGATGGTTTTTCGGGAAGAATGATTGTTGGCGATGGAGCATTCTACAGTATGGGATGTGGAAATATAATATATTGTTTGTTGGTTCCGACTTGTTCAGATTTGGTTGGAGACGATTTTCGGTTGGTATGTTGTTTACAATTTTATAAAACGTTATTAGTCGTGCTTCTTTGCGTCGATCTTTCCACTTAAGGTCTTTTAGCATATCCGTAATGCTTGAGCGATTATGGTATCTGTTTTTGACATATCTGGCTCCTCGACGTTAAATCATTTCCTGCCTATCCGTATCTCCCTTTTCATATGGGTCCCAGATGGTGCAGGTATATTCCAATGATGGGCGGACGAGTGACATATATGCTTGTTCCTTGATGGCTGTGGACGCAATGTTCAGGTTTCTTCGGATGAAGCTTAGGTTTCTGCTGGCTTTACTACTGATGTTGTTTATGTGTGCGTCCCAATCTAGCTTTTCATTCAGTGTACATCCAAGGTATTTTGTTGATTTGACATGTTCTAAAATGTGGTTATGGAGTTTATATTGATGGGTGATGGTTTTGCGCTTGCGGGTTATTTAAATGACTTGACATTTTTCAGGGTGAAATTCAATTTTCCATTTATTTTCCCACGATGCTAGTTTGTTTAGGTCTTCACGTAATCTTATGCAGTCTGTGTCTCCTGATATGGTGAGGTATGCAATGGTGTCATCGGCAAAAAGTCGGACCGTAGATTTAAGGCCGTCTGGGATGTCATGTAGTAGAGGAAGAGGGGTGGGCCGATCTTGAATAAGACCATACACTAAAATGTTTTTGTGATTGCATGCATTTTACCAACTGAGCTATTTTTTTCAACGTTGTACGATTTATTTCTGAAATTTATCTTTTATTATAAACAGAGTTGTTTGGTAAAAGCGGTCATTCAGAAATCACCAATGAGATTAGTTTGTATTTGCAACTTTATACCGTGACATGGTATCATGGAGTGTGAAAAGCCCATGTAAACATGTGTCTTTTTCTCAGGAAATAGTGAACTTTCTACGAAAAGCCTGCCGTCAGACAAAAAAATGAAAACAGATGGTTGTCAAACATCCCCTTTGCGAAAAAATCAGTAGCGAAGCTGACCGTTTGACGAAATCTGTCACATGAGGGTACGAGAGTCCTTGGGAGAAATTTCAACGACCTGGAGCCCTTGATCTGCTTAAGTGGAAATTGCAGTCATTTGAGCATATTCCTTATAAAAAGGTGCATATTATTTTAATTTACAATATGTTACATGTATGAATGTTTTGCAGGGAGACGAAAGGTTGTGGTCAACCGTCCCCTAAGCAAAAAAATCAGTAGCGGAGCTGACCTTATGACGAAATATGTCCCAGGAGGGTATGAGTGTCCTTGGGAGAAATTTCAACGACATGGATCCCTTGATCTGCTTAAGTGGAAATGGCAGTCATATGAACCTATTTCTTGTGAAGAGGCGTATATTATTTTAATTTACGATATTGAAAATGTGCGAATTTTTCTAACTTTATTATGTCTGTATCGAAGGAATATTTAACACTTGAAAATCACACGTACATCTTTTGCTTTGATTTTAACATACTATTCAGAAGACCTTACCTTTAGACGCTTTCACATGCGCACGCGTTCAAACGAACGCACTCGCACACGATTTTTACAAACTTACACCCAAACAGTAGTAAGTGATCTTCGAAATATTAATTATTTAGAGTAAATTACTTTTCTTTAAAATAAAACCCTTATTTTAAAATTCCTTACACTTTTTGACATATGTAATTTACTTTATTATAGAATAATATTATTCCGAATTGTATCAACAAGAAACATTGTTTTCAACAGATCCTTCGTTACACACTGCCCATTGAAAAAATAGACAATTCAACTGCTCCTCCAGATGGCAAAATTCGCGTCACGTGGATTGGACACGCAACACTGCTTGTTCAATTTGATGGGATAACCATTCTGACTGATCCAGTGTTTGGGTCTCACGCCGGGCCACTCCAGTTTTCAATAATGCCATACAAGCGGTATCGGCCAGCCGCCTGTCAAGTGACGGATATTACTCATCTGGATGCTGTCATCATCAGTAACGATCACTATGATCATCCTGAGAAGTGCGCAATAAAATCAATACACAGACAATTTCCCGAAGTTCTTTGGTTCGTTGCTTTGGGGACGAAAGAATGGATGGTAGAGAACGGGTGTAATCGTCATAATATAACAGAATTGGAATGGTGGCAGGAGGTGACCTGTGGCGAAATACGTTATGTGTGTACGCCGAGTCAAGACTGGTGTCAACGGTCTCCTTTTGATCTAAATTCGGTAGGATATTTAACAGTCGGTGGGATAGTGTTTTCCTATTTGTAATTGTATTAAAGATTGAACTTTGAATACAAAATTAGGTCGCAAGTACTAAATACAAACGCTTACATATTTGAAATCTGATATTATAGTTGCCAACATATGTTATTTTATTATAACCACAATTTAAGTTCTTTAAATCTTTTATTTTTCTAAGATTATTGTTTTTACAATTCATGTGTAAAGTAATCCTGATTACGGATATCAATAATCGATGAATCCAGTCCATGAATCAAACAACAAGGTAAAAGTGACCAATAGTTTTAATTCGTTGTTCTTGGAATACAAGGCGAATGTGAGTCATACATCCTACTACGTTATCTAAAACGATAAGTAGGGCGATTATAACACTTTTAGTCTTTTTTATTGTATGCCTTTGCATTTTGACATCAACAACA
The DNA here is from genome assembly GCA_007657795.1 of Dreissena rostriformis. NCBI lineage: Eukaryota > Metazoa > Mollusca > Bivalvia > Myida > Dreissenidae > Dreissena > Dreissena rostriformis. The sequence goes on from VMBQ01004612.1 coordinate 39,856, forward strand.
ATTTGATGGAAACTTTTTATTGCATTGAATTTCAAATTTACTCAGAGTTTTGAAACAACTTCTTAAATGTTCAATTCCATGTCGATATGGGTTAAGCATGTATTCGTTTTTCGTTTTACCTATATATTAGGATAGAACACCTTAAGTGTGTTGAAGTGTTGCAATTGTTTGTACCTTTTTCGTAAATATGAATTGAACAAATTTGCTTATCCCTTACCTCTTAAGCGCTTGTGGTGTAGCTGGGTAATTAAAGGACCTTCACAAACGTTTTACTTCGGCGGGGACACGGGGTACTACAAACCGCTGTTTGAAACGATAGGCGGGATGTATTGTCCAATCCACCTGGCGGCAATACCCGTTGGGGGGTATAACCCAAGGTATGATTGTCGTACGGACTCCCAGATTTATATTAACCTTTGACGGATTTGTTCACAGAATTTTGGCATTTTTTAAAGTGTGACGTGAATTGCTCAACTTGAAAAAAATTAATGGAATCCAAGAGCTTACATATAAACATGGACATATTTTAACATAGATTTTTTTTGTTTAAAGTAGCCCCACCTTGATTTGAACAGAAGTCGCCTGGATAAAAAATCTATGGCCATGCTTACAGTTATATAGCATTATGCGTATTTAAGATGATGGAATCAAACCACATTTTGGTGCAAATTTAATAGATTCGCGTTTGTAATGACTACAATGATCAGCAGTGTTATTCTCTGTATTGTGTACACTCATCTTTTTGAATATGTGATATACAATTGAACATTTGTCACTCACCAATCTGCAAACAAGTCTCTATAATTAAGGGGTGTAGGTCAAACCAGAGGTATCGTTTTTTTTTTCTTGTAAATTATGTTTTCATTCCAATAAAATAGTATAGGCATGTCTAAATTATGCACTTTGAGGTAAAGTTAAGACCTGCATATCAACTTATAATGTTATACTTAATGTCAAAATAGGTATTTGGCTTGACCGAAATTAAATTCTTGAAAGGTTTACGCGCTAGTCCTCAAACCAGTTGAAACCTCAAATGGTTGGCATCGACCGTTCCAATGTAGTAATCCCATTTGTAATCTTGGTAGGTTTATAGCTGGTATTCTGATTTAACAGTAATGGATAAAATCAAGAATTTCTCTATTGATAGAGCATCTGGAGTTTTATTTTGTGCACAACAACAGTTTCATGTGTGCTGTGGGGATGCAGCAGAACGTATCCCCGTAAATGTCTTTAATATCGACATATTTCAGTCTTCAGCGGGTGTAAGCAGTATAGCAATTTTTGATTCGTGGACGTTAACTATCTGGGATCTTTCTTACACCCAATTTGTTAGAAAATGTTGTGTACATACATGTGTATGTTGTGTCTACAGAGTAAATTGTGTGACACAGTTGGCTATGACCATAAATAAAGTGACCATGGGCTATAATAGAGGTTCTCTCCTGCTGGTGCATCTGCAGTTTCAAGCCCTTCTTGCACGAGAAAAACCACATTAAAAACGGAACATGTGACAAAACGTGCACATCGTAATATAAAAAAATGTCGAAATGGTCTAGCTTGATTTACAACAAATAATGAGAAGACGTTCCTTGTTTGTTTAGAAAATGGGAAATATGGAGTGTCTGGAAAGCATTTACTTATTTAAGTCAAGTCGTAACTAAACTAGTTCAGTTTTGCAAGACCTTAAGGTCTCAGTTGAAAACAAGTCATTCGATCATCTTGATCACAGCTGTTAATTACCAGTAAGCTATCTGTCTGAATTTGAACAGTTTTGTTTGCATTGCAATTAAGCTTTCAGACCAGTTTCTGTGATTGCTTGTTCTCTGGTGAGTGCCTGTGGTCACTTAGGTCCTCTTGTGTTTATTAATATCAATAAAGGTTCACCTTCTGCTTAGAGTGAGATGGTGAATCAGCTTTCTATATTTATCCTACGTTGATATCTATTAAACTTTGTTCCTAAATGCCAAGATAATATATTATAAAGCTGTATGGAAACACTTGTCTGGAGTTCAATTCTAACTGTTTTGATAGATATAATGGATTTCAATGTTTTTGTTGTTTAATAAAGCGCCTTTCATCAGCACCACTCGCTTATCATAATAAAATCGGTGACGTTTAGAAAACCGTTGCATGAGGCATTCGTTTAATGAGAATATGTGAGCGTGTAGTAATGTGATAATGCACAAATGAGGCTACGAGAACATATGCTGAAAACCGATTGAGGCGGAAATATAAATCGTTTAGGACTTGGTCGGGCCTTAAATAAATATTAGAATATTGGAAGACTAACACAAAAACAAATAAATAAGCAAAACAATTGATACACGTAAGAATAGTATAAGGGACATATACGTTTGCGAAACAATGATAATTATTTTGAAACGTATTCACACTTTAAGGATTAAAACTTGAAACTCATATGATGAAATAGAAGTATGGTCCAACTTCTTTACAGTTATAGTTGGTTTATGAATACGTGATTTGTAAATTATAACTTCATATCGTCACATAAGTACTAGTTTTGTCGCTCAGTATTCACCGTCAAAAACAATACATATCCTGTATTTACACTTCATTGTTTGTAGTTTCATCAATAAATATCAACATGTGAATCCAGAGGAAGCTGTCGACATCCATGTAGACATTGACAGTCAAATGTCGATTGGTATACAATGGGGAACATTTCAGCTTACAAATGAGGTATTTATACGTTTTTATGATAAATAAATGACAAGATTAGTTTAACGTATCCTTAATTTAGTGCATTTTTTCTTTGTATCTTATAAATGATCAATCTAACCAAAATTATTCTAAACTGGAAATCTACCAAGTTTTATTCATCTTTGAGAGTTTCTCGTGGTATATTTGTAATATTGGTGGTAGCCAATATTAAAACCGGTGGAGTATGCACCGATAACACCGTCACCGAACTATCCATAACTGTATTTTTAAATTAATTTTTTCAAGTCGCTAAAAGATTTTCGTAACCAATGCCTTACTTATCAGAACTACATGTACTATGCCAAATTTTAAAATATTTGGCCTTTAATTTAAGGCAGAAAAGGTTAATTTCCATGGAAGTTACTCAATTAAAATATTTGTGTCAACAGCATAAAGACAATATATTAATTATCCACACAGTCCAATATTATTGCTTTATGTATTACATACACTTTACACGGTGTTCATACCTGTGTTAATATCAATAATGTTTTCAGCACTATTTGGAGCCTCCCCACAGAGTGAAGAAAGCAATGGAAGATCGCAGCTTAGACTGCAACAAGTTTATTTGTCTGAATATCGGAGAAACATGGATTGTTGGCGACGACGAAAGGGAGGAACCGCAGTTCATGAAGCAGAAAGTTCCGATAAAGTATGAGAAGACTTGAACACAAATTGTTTACAACACGTCTTTAAACGAGATGTGTGGTTTAGTAAGACATGTTTTACACAATTATCGATACCTAATTAATTAATTATACGTATGCCTTCCATAAAAACCCTGACAACACATAAGTTCTTGGCTTTTACAAGACGATACTTCTATATTTCCTATGTTGTAAGTGTATAATTTGTTTAAGTGTCAATATTTTGTTTTATTCCGATGTATGTTTATTATTTATGGTTATATATATTGTTACACAATATGTGTTGTGTAAGGCAATTCGATCCAGATTGTCTCCTGTTAAATGTGGATTGCAAATGTATACATTGTTTCATCAATTTATTGTTCACGAATTCTTCAAAAAAATCAAACAGACATTGTAATTCATCCGGTGTGTGTTGTATCAGCATAAACCCGTAGTTAGTGTATCCCCGCATACAAAGTACGTACTGGAGTCATCATCGTGATTGGTTGGTTTGTTATCATAATGTCCTTCTGTCCGTTCCTTTTTCGGTTATCATGTACATTTTCACGCTTCAAATCATAAGTAGTGCATGACTTGATTTTCCCCCAAAAACATTCAAAATGGCCGGCGTTTACCCATCTTGGATGAAAGGTCAACCGAAGTACTTCTTCCATTTATATTCTATTTAAACGAAACGTCATATATATATTAAAATGAGTTGTAATGTGTGATATAAGTTTACGTCGATTAGAATCAAGTTAGTAGACTGTGTGCTTGAACCGCCAATTTGCATGACACCTTAACAAGTTATTAACCTTAAGTATACCATAAGTTTTAGGACACTTTACATTTTCTTACACCATCTTTTTTAGAACGTCATTCTTTTGGTTACTCTAAGTTTTTGAGCACCATCTTTATTTAACAAAAAATATTATTAAAATTACTGAAAATTTTCAGACACCTATAATTTCATCCATAGTTATTGACCGAATGCTCGGGCAGAATTTTGACCCGATTACACCCTTTGAATGTGTGTGCCTTCTATGGAAGAAAAAATACTGCTAAATATTTAAATGTAATATATTTGAAGTGTGAAGAAAACCCTATTGTCAAATAAAAGAAAGCTATGGAGGGATATTTTGTTGTTGTTCAATTACTATCATGGATATCTCAGCTCAGACATGTGCTGTTGTGTTTGTTTGACGGTTATTGCCTTGATACACTGACGTAGCCAGAGACATATGTAGCCAGAGGAACATTTAATGCGTTCTTAATCCAATCGATTTTCTCTTGGAAGCAGGTAGCTATAAATAAAATTGTAAACGTGTATGACATGGGACTCTTGCGTTTCTAACGATGTGCACACACGCAGAACCCAGACCAGGTATGTGGGATTGATGGTCATACTTTGGAATTTACACAATATACAATGTTAAGTCACAGTTAGAAAATCATCCAGGTGAGACGGGGGTATTTAGGAAGTCTATAACCGGAGTATTGTTGACACCGATTAGAATGACACTATGAACCTCTATTAAAACACAACCATAAAGATGAGCGTCTTTGGTTTCGAATTTCAACACGATATTCACCTTTCTATTGAACTAAATTACATTCACAGTACCAATAACTCGGGGGCATGTTTTGAACCGAACCACTACAAATATGGCATTTATGTTCGGAAATTATTTCTTATAACGTAGCTGAGAACTTCTTGCAACGAGATTTAGTTGTAAGGAAGTGTTCACTGTCACGTATTTGATTCTTTGGATACCTTGAGGTTCGAACATTTAAAACTGAATCGCAACTTGCAACAAACAGTTTCATTACAATAATTACGGATGCAACGAGCACTTATTGGTTCAAAATTGTATAGGAACTTTTCAACTGCCGGTGTGTAGTTGATTGAATTAAAAAAGTGTCATGAACTCGCACAGTTCGATGCAACCAAAATTAAACGGTACCTGCTTTGCTATCATGCGCCCTTAGTAGAACATTATTAAATGTATGCAACTGACGAAGATGATAAAATCGTATATGTAAAAATATGCCTCTATTGATTGTTTTCATAGATGATGCACGAAACATACGTTTTGTTTTGTGTCCTGAAAGTTTTAGCCGAGGCTGCTGCCTTGTGTCCAAACTTTGCTACGACACTGCTTTATAGGCGTGTTAAATTGCTCATTTTACACGGAAGTTAAGACAATATGGCATAACTTTCGACAGCTGTCGTACTTATCACAGTGTATCTTGATATGTTCCCTGCCGAACAGTAATTATACGTTTTCTTATAAAGAGGAAGTACAATCCAGTATAGTGCGGCTACATAAAAAATGTTTTGACTGGTAATCGTGTCATGTATCGCCAATAGCGAAGCAATCATCTTGTTATATGCGTTATACATATACCAGTGCTGATGTTTTCATTACTTTTCGACATGACATATACGAATGGTGAACTATGACTTCCTAATGTAAACTGACAATAAAAGGATATAAAAACGAGCAAGTATCTGGTAGGGCATGTGTTTAAAAACCTGAAAGCACGTTTTACTTCTGATGTCATGTAATATTTATTTTTTTAAGAATCCGAGTATTGCATTTTTGTTTGTGCATGAATGTGTCTTAAAGCCGGCCGAGTTGATGTTGGGGTATTTTCCAATTTTTGTGATGTGTCGCAAAAAGGTGATTATGAGCCAAATGTGATGTTATTTATGTCAGATGTGCAAACAAATTGGTCAAAATCGGTCAAGAAATGCCCAAATTCAGTACAAAGATAGGGCTTTTTTAATTTCTGTCCATGGACATAAATGATTTAAATTTAAACACGCGCGGGTCACATGTTAAACCACGCGACCATTGCATCATTGTATACAACGCCATTTGCCATGGAGAAACCGTGTTATTTAGTAGTTCTTCTTTGTTTTGAAAAGCGCGGAAGTGGAAATCACGTGAAATTGTCGCTCACGTGACCCAAAGCGTACATACGTCACAGGTTAATAATAGTCTTGAGGATTCCGTTATGTACATGATTAGGTTTCCTATTTTTGATGCTTTTGGCATTTTTTGGCACAATTTTTGCGAAAATCAGCATGGAAGAGTTAAGCTTTAGAATGAATCTGACGAATACTGATCAATTCTGGTCAGTTGAGAAAACTATATTGTTGTGAGAAATATCAACTCGGCCGGCTTTAAGGGAACTATAGTATAATTCGTACGCAATTGTTGTTCTCGTAACTAATATAATATTACAATATGAACGAAATAACGTAAGTCTTTTCTAGTTTCAGTACAAACTCGCTGTCATGCATGGTGGGAAATTTCTTATTTTGCATTTAGCCAGATTATAAATGTTACAAACAAACGAAATTAATTCAATTATGAGAAGAATTTAAGATGTTCATCACTAAAGAAATGATCAATCGATAGCCAGTTATTGGAAATTGAACAAAATGGAAGCTATAGCAAAAGCAACTATAATAACGCTCTAAGAAAGCCTAAAGCATAAACTAATTAATAAACTTCTTTGATGGTAAACGATGCTTTTTAAGGAAACATAAACTTGAACAAAATGACACATAAACATAGAAAAGATGTTTTTACCTTAGTGAATCACAATAAAGTACTATCAAACGCATAAAGTGGTATGGCACGTCATAAGAAAAATATAGTTACTATAAAATATGCAGGTAAAACAGTCAACACATAACAGTGTATCAATTTGGGATTTGAGAATAGTGACACAATATTAAACATGTTGTACAGGGATTTTATGTGTTTAGAAGTCTACTTATATATGTTTTTTTTTTCTAGGTGAATTTGGATAAATTCCAAAATGTGTAAAATAGTGTTATTAACTCTGCTTACCATAGGTACTCTTAACTTTTTTTATTTTATAGTATGTTAAAATAAAAAAAAAAGAATCTTAAAGGACAATATGAGCTTCAAGAGTAAATTCATTGATATTCATTTATTGTTTCTGATTGGTATTCATGAGTCAGGACTATTGTACTTAAAACTGTCAAAGTTACAAAAATTGACAAAAATTAATTCATCTCATCACCATTACACACATTATAAAACCATGTTAAATGCACTACGATATTTCAATTAAGAAAATAAATCATTTAAGCATTTAAACAAAAATGAAATTAAGATGTTCTGATCACACATTGAGTGTTGAGCTATGTGAACATTCAAGTATCCCAAAGGACATATTATGCATTATTGTGTCTTTTCATTGTTAAATATGTATACATACTGTGGCGATTTTAACCCTCACACCGTTTTATTTCACGTCTGTTTATTTTTTCTTTTGGTACGCTGTTACTTTTAGTTAATATGCTAAAAGCGTCCATAGATTTCCGGTAAGCATTGCCGCGGTTTTATTCATTGTTGAAATATACACCTAGAAAAGTATCTTTGTTTTTATATCCATTTGTTTAATTAATGTTTATTGCGTTGATAAAGACCGGAGCCTCATTATTATGCTTAATAATTAAGTCAAACCACTATTACGTATATTTCAACATCATCACTTTGGAAAGTCCGAGTAACGACCCATGAGCAGAAAGTATAAAAGCGCGCGATTCCTCTTTAAACAGTTAATTCTGCCCCCGACTTCGTCGAGTTAATATCGCTTGAAATAGGTAATTAAATAATATTATTAACATACATTAGGGACTTTGGGCACATAGAGACTGGCTATCCTCTTCAAACGTTCTGAGAGCCTTGAAGTTGGATTCCTACCCCTCAGCAACCCGGGTCGCTAATAGTTGATATGTAAGTCACATACCTTCATACAAACGCTATAACGCTCCATACCTAAGGTTTCGAGTCACACCGACACAGAGTCATTTCGACGTGTTCTGAGACATAGGTCTCCATACATAGTCCCGAGACATAGGTCTCCATACACAGTCCCGAGATATAGGTCTCCATACATAGTCCCGAGACATAGGTCTCCATACATAGTCACTTCACTCGAAGCATAGGTCTCTATACATAGTCCCGAGACATGGGTTTCCATACAGAGTCCGAGGTCTCCATACATAGTCTCGAGGCATAGGTCCCCATACATAGTCCGAGGCATAGGTCTCCATACATAGTTCCGAGACATAGGTCTCCATACAAAGTCTCGAGGCATAGGTCTCCATACATAGTCTCGAGGCATAGGTCTCCATACATAGTCCCGAGACAAAGGTCTCCATACATAGCTCCGAGGCATAGGTCACCATACATAGTGAGTGCTCGAGGTCATTTGATTATAGCATTTGATTATACTTAATTTACTGTTTCAAACCAATCATTGTAGTAATAGCTAATCATAAAGCAAGGTAGCTTAAGGAAAATTATATATATACTATAAATTAATATTGTGCTGTGTATTATTCTCTGAGCCATACTTAAGACCCGAAACACGGGCAACGACACGTTACAATACGTGTAAATTACATTCTTTATTGGTATAACGGTAGAAATACTAATAGTCCATGCAACTTGAAAAAATTACCTAAAACAAATTGCAAAAGAAATGAAACAACGTTTATCGCATAGATATATGCAATATGTACCATGTATTAAAATTCACCATCATCAGGGGCGGATCCAGGATTTCTGGTTAGGGGGGGGGAGGGGGCGGGATATTGAAAGATTTGCTGGGGGTCCAGGGGGCCGCTAGGGCCCCTGGTGGGCGCTGGGCAAAGCCCTTGTAGGGGGTCCAGGGGGGGGGAAGCCCCCCATTTAAGCTCCACGATTTTAGTGATTTTGAAGGCTTTGACAACCACTTCTCGAGCATGTCACGCCTTATGTACTTTCATCAATGTACCTTCTTTTAATTCCACAAAAGTGCATAGTTTATACGTAATACGGATGGATATATCCGGAAGAAATGCTATAAAGAAGATTGTCTGTGATTAGTGGGAAATGTTGTGTACGAAAAAGAAGAAAAATGAGTTTAACGAGGTGATTTAGATCTAGTTAAGTGTGAAACATCAAATGAATTGACTTTACTTTGGCGATTTTAGGGGGGGGGGGGCGTACGCCGCGTCCGCCCCCCCCCCTTGGATCCGCCTATGATCATGCCTCCGTGCGGTTTACCAGATATCCGCGATACACCGTCCGGTTTTAACTATAATTTTGTTTGGTATGTTTGGGCTTCCATAGCCTATTATTTCTTAACAATGTTTATACAGGAAGTTGCAACCTATTTTAGAACGAAATGCCGAGACTCGTAACTTTCGACGCTGTTTGGTCTTAAAAGGTGAGTTAAATTTTATTAAAACCTAAAATGATACATTGGCATATTCATCAACACAGGACAAATGCATTCCTCCATATAAAACCCCGATTTATCTGTGTCTGTGCTTTGAATAGATTGAGATTGACCGCTTGAAAACATGTCATGAGGTCATAGTCTTTGTAAATATTTGTTTACCAATGTTTGTTATTTCTGCGCTCTTTATATTGATAATCATGTATACAAGATATTTAAAATCACGTATAAAACATATTTAGAATCACGTTTGCTAAAAATTAACAAAAAATAACCCCTTTTCTAAGGTCGAATTACGCTCGAAAAAACTATGGAACACCATTCGTGTCAAAATTCAATTTACGAATTTTTCATTTAAAAGTTCGTTTTAGCCCGTTTGTAATGTATTGGTTTGCACTTTTTTTTTTTCATAAATTATTCAGATAGATCTATCATCTATAGAATGAATCCGATGTTACACCGCAACAAACGGCTACATGTGAACGCACTGACACTGACCAGGCTGATTCGATACAAACTGCTAATCCAGGAAAAGGAACCGCCGCCAGACGTTCCGTTTGAAACAGACGAACATCGTCTTCAAGAGAACGAGGACGCAGGAATACGTAATGATGATGCAAATGACCTTGATACGATTTCTGCCATATACGATCAACTACTTAGAAAACAGATATCACCTGAAAGTGTGCTGACACACCCAGTTATAGAAAAGGTCAAAAGCAAATACGAAAGAACACTGCAAAAGCTGAAGCAGTACCCCACAGCATGTTTGTAGGTACAATATATGGAAATGATCGACATACTCCGAAGATTCATCAAAGCAGAGAGAACAGGAAATTGGACATTGCATCTACAGACAGTGAAGGAAATGCTTCCCTATCTGGCAGCGATGGGTCACAACTTGTATATAAAGGTAGCCTATCTGTATCTTGAAGAGATGTATGATCTACAAGATACTCACCCCGACGTGCATGATAAGTTTGTACACGGCCACCATGTTGTACGCCGAAGTGACCGGTACTGGGCTGGACTCTCAACTGATTTGACTATAGAGTCAACACTTATGCGTACTTTTAAGTCAACAGGGGGAATGAAAAGAGGAAAGGGCATGACGGAAGTACAACGGGCCCAGTGGCTTCTTTCAATGCCAATGTGTGCTGCTGTTAACTCAGCCATCCAACACTGAACACAAACATGTTACCAGACAAGCAAGCAACACAAAGAATGTTATTCCTCAAGGCAAGAGCGAGATTGCAAAGATTTGAACACAGTCATGGCTTTCTTGGAAGAAAGAAAGCCTTTTGCACCTACAATCTCCTTGAGAAACATTGAGACTGGAGTTACATCTACTGGCACCGTAAATGCACACCAAGCCAAGGAGATCGGTAGTAAAATTGAAGACAATCTGAAGGGCCAAGATGTGATGGAAGTGTCATTCAAAAAACGAAACCAGGTAGTAACGATGAATTTGCAGTCCACACTGCAAATTGGCAGCGAGTTATTGAAGGTTAGCCCACAGCTTCTCTTTCAGCGTTTACTGGTAGCCGCCAGTGGGCAAACTGAAGATATGAGTACCGTATTTACACATGAACTTTGGTCAGGTTCCAGCTTCTTTATTTGATGGCACAGGTTGCATGAGAGAAGCACAAAAAGCAACACTTGCAGACACAATATCGGCAGAGGGTGATTGTGCTGCAAGTGCTGAGGAGGACGGACAAATGACATACGTGTTGGATGGCGGCTCACTGCTTCATATAATGCCATGGCCAAAAGGATACACATTCCAGGGAATTTGTCAGATATATGCTGATTTTGTATCCAACAGGTATGGTACGCCAGCAGTAGTGTTTGATGGATATTCAGACGAGCCCTCAACCAAAGACGCTACACATCAACGTAATGGGTACACATGTTGTGTTCACAAAAGAAACACCATTTCGCTCAAGGAAGGACAATTTCATGGCAAACAAGGCAAATAAAGAGGCCTTCATCAATCTTCTGACTGAAATGCTTCAAAATATTGGATGCACAGTGGTTCAAGCTAGTGCAGATGCTGATGTTACTATTGTAAAAACAGCCATCGAATCTGCCTCTACACAGCCTACGACACTTATTGGCGAAGACACAGACCTGTTGGTACTTTTTTCTACCATGCCAACATGCAAACGCATGACATCGTCTTTATGTCAGACAAGAACTCAGGAACTACTCTAAAGCCGAAAATTTGGAGTGTACAGAACACGAAAACAGTTCTCGGTACGCAGTTGTATCATATTCTTCCTGCCTTGCATGCGCTGACAGGGTGCGATACTAATTCGCGTATTTTTGGAATTGGAAAGGGTATCGCATTCAAAAAAGCCAAGTCGAGTCAAGTTTTGCAGGCCGATTTCGCAGAATTTCAAGAAGGGACGACGCAGGAGCAAGTGACAGAAGCAGGTGAGAGAATCATTGTGGCCCTCTACGGCGGATCGAGCTTCTCTGATTTGAATAGACTGCGTTTACATCTCTTCACTGAGAAAACCATCAATGACATTAACAGTGTACAGATACATACCCTTCCACCAACATCCGCTGCAGCAAAATTCCACTCTCTTCGCGCTCATCTTCAGGCTCGAAAATGGACTCAGACTTCCGATTTGGAGCCAACTATGTGAGGATTGAGGTTGGACAACGGACTCTACGTTCATGCCACCCGCTCCAGCAAAGCTACTGGCGATAGTGAGGTGTAAATGCAAATTAAACTGTGACACCCGGCGATGCTCATGCAGAAAGCATGGGCTTGAGTGTTCCGTTGCATGCAAGGAATGCAAAGGATCAAGTTGTTCAAACTGCCCTCCAAGTGACTTCACTTCAGATGATTATGTATGAACCATCCGGTTGGGAGCCAGGCTCATTTAGAGACCCATATTATTATGCGTAGGCTGCAATTGTCTGGTTTACAGAGGTTTATATTTATCATAAAGCGAATGCGCAGTCGCATCTCAATAGCTCGAACTCGATAATATACATATTTAGCGGTTCTTAGTATGACCTCCTTTTTTATTAAATAAACAGTTTGAGATAAATTTGTTCAAGCTATTGAGATTCAACTGTATACCATTCATTTTGCAACATGCTCTAAAGCGCGTCGCCGCTTTACTCCATAGAATTTGTAAAACACACACAACGTAGCTTGTTTTCGGTACAACTTAAATAGTAATGTCAAAGTTATAAGCATATTTTAGCATTTTACATGTATTTACTCTATCTTAAGGTAACGTTGTTTGATGAATTACGCTTTTTGATGTTTGTTTTGGTTTAAAAAGTGTTTAATGCAACAGAGTGCTACTTCTCGCTGAAATAATTGATAAATAAATTATTTTTGCATGTAACATTTTGCAAGTGCAAAAAATCAAATTTGCGCTCGACCTACGGATAGCGAATTTTAATACGCGGTAGAACTTATCCTAAACTGTTCGAATATAGTTACGGCATTTCTTTTGCAATTTGTTTGAGGTTTTATTGTAAGTGGCCTGGACTATAATGGTGATTTTTATCATCTTTTGAGATTTGCAAACGTTGAAACTATGCATAATGTAGCGTTGTCCATTAACCATCTGTTAAATAACACAACATTTCTAGATGTATACACCTTTTCGACTTAGTAGTATGCAACTTGTTTATTTGTATAGTGTGTATAGTATGTAAGACAGTTTGAACGTTTTGTGTAAACCCGTATGAAATTTGAATGTGACTACTTAAATCTCGCAAGCATGACTCAAGTCACCGTGACCATGTTCTTGTGCAGGGACACGCACCCTACTTGATATATTTCTATCAGATAATATTTCAGCAAGACAAATTAAACAATTACAACTGTTCGAAAATCTCTCTTTGTAAACTAGATATGGTAATCAGCTCAAAGTTCTATTTTGTCTGTAAATGCGGATGGGACCTCTATAACTATACATATTGAACTGATACGGCATGAGTTATATTTGACACGCAATATGGATGTCCTCTTAAGTTACCGACAAGAGGTTTTAGAAGTCAAATATCCGATTATATACATTAACGCGATAATTAATATTTAACGTGCGCAAACTTTATTTAGACACCTTATAAGCAGTTTTATAAGTTTTTGCGGTTTTGCCTCGTGACGGTTTCCAGGCAATATTGTTGGCACGTAAACGAAAACAGAATTCGGCCGTTATTCGAACGCAATAATCCTGATATTAAAAAAGCTCGGCCCGACATCGGTCCGATATAATTGTTGCTAATAATTACATGAGGAAAATACATGTGTATCAGTATTACTGAACAATAAAGCGTATACTTTTATATTAAGATAAACTAGAAAAAAAAAACATTTTTAGGCCAATAGAATATGAATTTAATATATAATTTGAGTTTAATCTAGTGATTCAGAAAGTTTATGACAATATATAAAAGGCGAAAGACATGATATTAAATATAACAAAATGATTTTAACTTTATACCAGAAAATAAATCTTACCTTTAATTGGCCTTTGTCTTTGCGGCTTCTACATGCTGTGCTTTCATTATCACGTGTGTCCCAGATAGATTATTATCGACAATGTACAAAATTACAACAACAGCCGGTCCACGTTCAAATGGTTCATACACTGTGATATATAAGGTTGTAGAGATTTAACTGGACGAAGGAAAATAAATCAATTTGCATTGAGGAAATTCAGTTGATACACGGTCAGTCGTGTTATGTACTTGTATGTAGTACAATATTTTTTTAAGCGTTTAAAGTTTGCAATACACATTCATGAGAGGTTGTTTCTGAACTAACAATCATATTATTTTTCGAGGGTTTTGAACTCTTATCGTTTTAGTTTCTATTTTGACGGCATTTAAAACAACCACCGAGTACACTCTGTCTCATCCCTGCCGCCATAAAATTCACGTGATGGTTCATTCAAATAGTATTGTTATTATATATGAGTTAAGGTCTTTTGGTTTAAGCTTTTCTAAGCACGAAAAGCTCAAGGTGAGCTATTGTAATCAAGGATGTCAGGCGTCCGTCGGCGTGCGTAACGTGGTGTGCAGAATGTGTATTTATCTTATCTCGCAACCACTCGAGATGCCACATTTTGTATCCAAATGTAGTATTCATGTTTATCTGGACAATATCTTGGCCTTATTCTAATCTGGATCACGTGCGTCCAAGAACTAGGTCATCTGGTAGAATCTGAGAAGAACATTGTTACCACCACAGAGGACCCATTTATTCAATCTTGATGACCATTTGTAGAATGTTAATTTTGATAATATCTAGGCCGAGTTTGAATCTGTTTTACGTGCGTCTTAAACAAGGTCTCTAGTTCAAATGTCAGAAAAACATTGTTACTTCTCTAGACAATACATTTATTGCTCAAACTTGATAAAACTGATAAAATGTTTCAAATGTTTATTCACTTTAAATACATTTATGACTCAAAATTGATCAAATTTTGACAGAATGTTGAGCTTGGCATGTTCTAGGCTTAATTGGAATCTAAAAACTAGGTCACTTAGTAGAATCTCAGAAAAACTTTGTTCCCACTCCAGCTGCCGCATTACTGAATAACGATGAAACTTGGTCAGAAAGTTTACATTGGTCACGAATACCAGAATCTTCGTCACGTCAAATCTTATAAAAGCCTTGCTACCATGACAGAAGCCAAATTTATGGCTCAATCTTAAAGGCCCTAAAAAGGTGACAAATCCAATTATTATGCATATAAACTGGTCAAATTTTTACCGGATTTGAGTTACTCTTGCATAAAAAAATGCTAATAACACCGCTTAGGTGCAACGTTGTCAAGAATTATGGAAGATATACCCTATTCATAATTGGAAGAAATGTTAACAACTTTGAAACTAACGTGGTGTGTAATCTCAAAGCGGTGACGTATGCAAAAATAGCCGAAAGAAAATTCTATTTTAATTCTATTTTAAACAACTTTTTACCAGCNCACTAACCACTTAGAGCCTTCACGAGAAATCTTACAAGAAAACCAAATGGGATGGTGAAAATGACCACCAAATTCATCATTACCTATCAATCAAACAGTTGCTGCGATCAAGAAGTTTAATCCTTCAAAAACATCTTAAAGCTTCAATCATATCCACAGAATTCAGAGCGGTGTTACCTGCAGAAATCCTACGAAGGTCACGATACCCCAGCCAAGGCGTCGCACGTCTGGTTCCACCAGAATCATCTGCAAGGCATCGATGACCAGAAACCGCTTCTGTTTCCTGCAGAAGAGACAGACGGTCAGCAAATATTTAAGATTCATTATAGTTGTCAGGGAAACTTGTTAAAGTCAAAACACAATATTGTAAGGATCTAAAGACATTGCGCAACAGGTCTCAAACAAATGACTTTCCGAAAAATAAAATTTACGTTCTGCTTCAACCAATGAAACTGCTTCTTGCACGGCAAATTTCAGTAACTGCATTTGAAACTGTTATGCTTTTTAACTGAACTTCAGGAATACAAATTTTGCAGTTGATATGAATGGATATATTGCAGCATATATGGTTGCGGTACCTTAAGTCTGTAAGCACCAAATGTTCATGGTAACTTAGTACCTTTTATGGTTTATACCACAACTTATTTGAATGGATCCTGAAATGATCACCGGAACGGGAGCCAATACCCACATGGGTTATATTGGATTCCATGTTATAACGGAATGCGTTATATTGTATTTACAGTGTAAAACACTGCATGACGTGACAGATTATTTGATGGTCCAAAATTGGCCTGTCACTGGCCCTTTAAGAGCTTGAAGTCACAAATGCTCCTTTATATTTAGGCAGTCATATCTTTTCAATTCATATGTCATTAAAGGACAATATCACTGTTACAGGATCCTTTGATGTACAAAATTAACAATCAATGAGTAGGGTTTGAACACTAAAACATGACAAATTAATGTTATATATGTGTTCTAGAAATAACATTAAGCTTCCATAATTGGGAAATAACGTTCTTTAAAAGCCCAAACTAATTTCTAAAGAATACATTAACTCTTTAAATAATAGTATTCTTTAAGCCACATCAAAGTTATATCTTTTCAATCTTAATCTAAAATATAATAACATATTAATCATATTAACTTTGTAAATAATAATATTGTCAGTTGTAAATAATAATAATTTTGTTATTTTCTTTATTCAGAAAGTCATTTTGAACACACTAGTTGCTTTACAATAAGTTAAAATTATCTATCATAGATACAGGTATTTAACACAGACACCACAAACTAAATGCTTGATACATTCAAATTGAAATACAATCAGTGCTTAAAGGGACTGTAAACCAAGAATGATGATATTTTAATCAATATAAACTAACAATTGTAAAAAAATACAGTATTTTAGAACTTTTCTTTTTTCGTCATTCGTGGTTTACAGTCCCTTTAAAATATTAAGTGGAACACAGTAAATTGAAATTTGACAACATTTCACAGAAGCTATTGTTAGTACATAAAAGGTTATACAATGTCCCAATGCAGACAAAAATAGTACCTAATGTTTTTAGGATTAAATAGCATACAAAAAATAATGCTGATGTAACTCATCAGTTAAAAAAATGCTGTTAAGTGACCCCGTGTTAAAGGTCAAGGTCACAGGGGTCAAAATTTGTGTGCGTATGAAAAAGTCTTGTCCATATACACATGCATACCAAATATGAAGGTTATATCTCAAGGGACATAGAAGTTATGAGCATTTGTCGAAACCTAAACGCAGATTTTGAAACCTAAACGCAGACCCTTACTTCAAGGTCAAGGTCACAGGGGTGAAATTNGTTTAATAAAATGTAGGCGCTGTATTTCTCAAAAACATTTACACAGTTATACTTTTATGTAGTGACAAAGTTACAGTTGGGGGCATCCGTGTCCTGTGGACACATTTCTTGTTTTTTAAGTTATGCGAATCAACCCTCGCTATGCCACTTTAAGCTAGTAGAATGTCGAAGCTGTATGGTGAAATTGTATATAAACAAGGAGAAATATATTGAACTGGATGAAAATAAATCGCATTTCTGCTTACGACTCGCATCATATATCAATTCCTACTCAGCTACTTACCTTTATGTCCTATGCGACTCCGATGGCAATGCTTCGCTACAACTGAAATTATGCTTCACAACAACATGATTATATAGTGTGCCTACACAGCTAGGACTACATACATTCACGGCATATGTTGATGTCAGATTCATGCTACTGAAAAAACGGTACACCAACATATGTACAATGCCTGCACAGGTGTTACCACCCACCATAGCAGGGTCATGTACAGTACCTACACATTTAGTACAACCCACTTCAACAGGGTCACGTACAGTGTCTATACAGTTGGTTACCACAACAGGGTCATGTACAGTGCCTACACAGCTGGTACTACCCACCACAATAGGGTCATGTACAGTGCCTACACAGCTGGTACTACCCACCACAACATGGTTATATACAGAACCTACACAGCTGGTACTATCCACCACATCAGGGTCATGTACAGTACCTACACAGCTAGTACTACCCACCACAACAGGGTCATGTACAGTGCCTACACAGCTGGTTCTACCCACCACAACAGGGTAACGTACAGTGCCTACACAGCTGGTACTAACCACCACAACAGGGTCATGTACATTGCCTACACAGCTGGTACTACCCACCACAACAGGGTCACGTACAGTGCCTACACAGCTGGTACTTTCCACCACAACAGGGTCATGTACAGTGCCTACACAGCTGGTACTACCCATAACAACAGGGTCATGTACAGTGCCTCACAGCTGGTACTTCACACCATAACAGGGACATGTACAATGCATACACAGCTGGTACTAACCACCACAACAGGGTCATTTACAGTGCCTACGCAGCTGATACTACCCACCACAACAGGGTCATGTACAGTGCCTACACAGCTGGTACTAACCACCACAACAGGGTCATGTACATTGCCTACGCATCTGGTACTACCAACCACAACAGGATCATGTACAGTGCTTATACAGCTGGTACTACACACCACAACAGGGTCATGAACAATGCCTACACAGCTGGTACTACCAACCACAACAGGGTCGTGTACATTGCCTACACAGTTGGTACTACCTACCACAACAGGGTAATGTTTAGTGCCTACACAGCTGGTACTACCCACCACAACAGGGTCACGTACAGTACCTACACAGCTGGTACTACCCACCACAACAGTGCCATGTACATTGCCTACACAGCTGGTACTACCCACCACAACAGGGTCACGTAAAGTACCTACACAACTGGTACTACCCACCACAACAGGGTCATATACAGTGCCTACACAGTGATAGAACCCACCACAACAGAGTCATGTACAGTGCCTACACTGCTGGCTTTATCCACAACAACAGGGTCATGTACAGTGCCTACACAGCTGGTACTACACACCACAACAGGGTCATGTACAGTCCGTACACAGCTGGTACTACCTACCACTTCAGGGACATGTACAGTGCCTACACAGCTGGTACTACACACCACATCAGGGTCATGTACAGTGCCTACACAGCTGGTACTTTACACCACATCAGGGTCATGTACAGTGCCTACACAGCTGGTACTACACACCACAACAAGGTCACGTACAGTACCTACAATTACAATTACCGTACAAATCCTTTGGATTTGGAAAATTTGCGTCGTTTTTGACTTACACCGGAAAATGTAGAATTTTATTTGTCCTTACACATAATATAAAATATATCAATAAAAGAGTTTTTACACAATATAAATTATATAGCTGGATGTGGGATGAACTGGCATTTCGAATAAAAAAACATTGTGGAAACCTTCAGTTGGGAAATTTAGGCAGTAATTAAAAAAACTCTATAAATTGAGAACGGGGCCGAATTTTGGCGAAAAATTTCATCAAAGACAAAACTGACAACATGGTCATACACAGTTTCTACACAGCTGATACTACCACCAGCAACAGGGTAATGTATAGTGTTGTATATAAGCTTTTTGTTAATGAAATGTTTATTTATTGTGGGACTTACTAGTAAATAAACCCAAGTGTTGTCGCTATGAGGGCGTTGTCTTAACAATATGTATTTAAGTTTTAAACGCAATACAACATGTAGGCTAGTTCATGCGAGCTATAATGAATATGTACATAGTACATATAATAATACCGCATTATGACAAGTAACCTATCCGCGCTCGTTTATTCTCTTGCGTTGACAAATATCGAAAACACTTTGATCGAGCTCAGAATGCCTAATGCATTTAGAATTAGAGACTTAGAAATAGAAGGCATCCTTTTTAATTTTGACTTATCTTCTCCACAATTCGATACCTAATGCTACTTCGCCTCGGAGGGACCTTGATAACTCCAAAACTCATACGTTTCGGGGAGTTGGCAACT
Source organism: Dreissena rostriformis (assembly GCA_007657795.1). Lineage (NCBI taxonomy): Eukaryota > Metazoa > Mollusca > Bivalvia > Myida > Dreissenidae > Dreissena > Dreissena rostriformis. Next base: position 59,904 of record VMBQ01004612.1, read on the forward strand.
CGACAACGGACAGCTTACTTTAAAAAAAATCCATTTAAAGATATACCATTTTCAATAATACATCAACCTTATTAATCAAAAACTGTATAAACACTTTCAGTCAACATACTTTTAATGTATTGACGACAATGCTGGTGATAATAATAAATGTATACTTAAATTGTGCAACCATATTATAAGCTGCTAAGATTTGAATGAGAACATGCATTTGACCAACTGAGCTTATCATATCGATGAATCGTGTGTAAATTTCAAAATTGTACGCTTAAAGTTCCGACATTTATTTTTTATTATGAACAGAGTTGTAAGCAAAAGTTGTCATTCAGTCATCACCAATGAGATCAGTTTGTATTTGGTTTAAACAGTATTTATTATAATACTTTGAACATGACATGTGAGTTACATTCATACAATAATGGATTAGAAAACAAGTTACTAAAAACTAATATGAATTCTTCTCCATAGGTGTGTTGGACCATTTAAGAAATTAACACATGTAACCAGTTAAAGCTTTAACCAGTTAGAAGTATTTTTTAACATTGAAGCGTGCATGAGCTGCTTAAGCATATATTTAGATATATGAAAGATAGAGCAGGAAAAGGGTTAGACAGAGTGGAAAGACAAAGAACAGTGGCGAAAGGACACTCGAGAACATCAAATATGGTGGGCTGTTGCCAGTTAGTTATGTGAGAAGCGTTTTGACAACACGATATATCGTTGAACCTTAAGAATTACAGTTTTGTTTTGCTCAGGGGTAAGGTATTCGCATCCAAAGAGTAGGTTGTTTGTTGTAAGAGGGCACGGGATATTTCCAAACAGATTATTCCGAAGATGTTGCTGGTGCTGACAATGTAGAAGGAAATGGTTGGCAGTTTCGATTTCTCCACATGAGCAAAGAGGGCTGTCTACTAATGATCTTCGGAATAGGTCGTTATTGAGGGAACTGCACTCAAGTCGCAATCTTGCGTGAAGGATTTGACCAGCTCTTGTACCAATATTAAATAATTCAGACGCTTTTGTGAGATTTCTGCTTAGAGAAGCTTTAAAAGAGGACAANTGGACTCTAGATCATGGTTAAGATTGTGTGCGGCTAATGAAGGCGTTTCAACAATAATGTACAGACTTGTGTCGTCAGCAAATAACCGTATTTCGGAGTTAATTTTGCCAATTATGTCGTTTATAAACACGAGAAAGAGCAGCGGTCCGAGAATCGAACCTTGGGGAACACCTGCTGAGATATTGGACCATGAGGAAGTAGAGTTTGCATAAAGGACGCGTTGTTTGCGTTGTGAGATATATGATTTAAACCAGTTAAGAAGTTGATGTTTGATTCCCAATGATGAAAGCTTTAATAGTAGTCCACGGTGCAATACTCTGTCAAAAGCCTTGGAGATATCACAAAATACTGCTCGTTCTTCCTTGCCAGTGTCCATTGCTTTGCAGATATCATTGTACATATACGTAAGTTGGTTCGTAGTGGAATCACCTTTGATAAAACCGGATTGATGGGAAGTCAGTAGTTTGTTGGAAGTAAGAAAATTGTAAGATGTTTGTGTTCATAGCGTTCCATAAGTTTGCCAACGCAGCTGAGAAGAGATATTGGTCTATAGTTTGCTGGATCGGAGGGATCGAGTTTTTTGTAGATCGGTGATACGTTTGCTAGCTTCCAAGATGGTGGGAAAATGGATGCGTTTAAAAGATGATTGAAGTAGTTTGACAACGGTAAGGCTAGTTCGTTACAACCTTCGCGTAGGAGTTTTGGGTTCAGTACATCAGGTCCACTAGCTTTGGATGGATCCATGGACTGAATTGCATCAATAACGTCCTGAGGCGATATCAAAATGTTTGAAAGGCTATGATTAGTTGTGTCGTGTAAAGATGGAAGGGGCTGGTTTGTGTCATCGACAAAGGATGATGAGCAGAAGTATTCATTTAGAAGTTCACATTTAGCTATGTCAGAAGAAGCTTCAACATTATTATGAATGAGTGTAGGTATTATATTTGATTTTTTATGTTGCTGTGTTAATTCTTTCGCTAATTTGAACCATGATTTTGATGTTCGGTTGCTTGTATTTATTTGTGTTATCAGCTTTTGTGTATGTTCAAATTTAGACTTTTGTATTGTTTTTGTTACCTGATTTCTGAATTGTCTGAAGTTAGCCCAGGCTCTAGCCGTGTTTGATGTCTTAGCTTTATTGTGGAGTCTTTTGCGTTTTCTAATAAGTTTACGGATATAATTATTAAACCATGGTATTTCAGTCGGTCGGATAGTTGCAATTTTGTTCGGTATTGTTTCGGTGGCAGCTTTAATTATTATTTCAGATATTATTTCAGCAACATTTTCGAGGTTATTTCTAACAATTACATCTGACCAATCAACTTAGTTTAATTTTTCTCGAAATGCTGTGTAGTTGCCCTTATCATAAAGCCAAATGGGGCGTTTGAATGAGGAAGGATTCGGTTTGTCAAATTTGAGGATAGCAACAACAGGACAGTGATAACGTATAAGTCCAGGAATGAATGGGTCTCCTACAAAGCTGGCGATTATTTGTGACGTGTTTTTTTTTTTTACAAATATCAGATCGATAAGTGAGCTGGAATTTTCAGTGAAATGGGTATCAGACGAGATTTATTTTGGCGTTATATGATTGGATAAAGCGAGTCATTGTGTTGGATATGTTGCCACTAATATTGATGTTAAAATCGCCAGTTACTAGCACGTTATCACAGGTTGCAGTAAAAGCCTGATCAATACTTTGTTCGAGAAGATCCCAGTGGCTGTTATTTGAGTTTGGAGGGCGATATATTCCACCTATTAAAAGTTTACGTTTGTTTATCGACAGTTCTAGCCATAATGCCTCTGAACCGTTTATTGCCAGGTCAGAACGTTCGTGCTATTGAATGCCATCTTTGACGCAAATTGCAACTCCGCCTCCTTGTCTGTCTTCTCTGTCACAACGGACTGGTGGTGATAACTTCGTATGATTAAGTCATCATTTGCGATTGAGGAATTAAGCCATGTCTCTGTAAACACAAGAACATCGTATGCCTGAGCTTCAATTTCTAAATAATCCAGCTTTGGTTTTAGGCTTTGGATGTTCAGATGCATTATACTGGGGCCACTATTAAGAAGATTTACATAGGATGAATCACTTGAGTTAGAAGAAACTGAGCCGCTACCAGGTCCCGGGTTGGGGTGGATGTCTCCTGAAATAATTAAGATTAGAAGTAAAATGAATATCTTGTGTGACTTGAACATGTTTTTGTTATCGTGTTGGCATTGGTGACGGCGACTAGCTATAGTTATGGTGTGTAAATTAGTCACGGAGGATATGGACTTACACATTTGAGAGAAATCGCCGCCACATGGTTTGTTTCAGATGCTGGCATTTGTAGATTAGCCCTGATGTAAATTGATGTCTGATTCTGTGTTCGATGCCTAAGGAGAGAAGTGAAAGATGTGAAGAGAATAAGAGATAAGAAAATAGTTCTAAAGCAGATCATGAAAGTTTGTTTTGTGAGTACTGCTATCCGAAGAAATGTGTTCGGAAAGAAATGGTGCTATACTAATAAACAATACGTATGCCTTACGTATTAACAAACACAAATTTAAAAGTATACATCGCATATGATGTGTGCGTCGTAAAATATACGTGATACCTTATTACTATTGCAATCCGAAGAAAGCTGTCGGAAGTAATTGAAGCATAAATATTCGGATGAAAAACTCTCCGTGTTAATAAGTAAAACAAAAATGAATACATATGCACACATCACATACCATGTGTACGTCGAACAATATACGTAGCATCTGTATTCATAAAGCAAAAACAATCAACATATCATAAATGGTTGAAGTGCAAAATTTACAAGTCCGTACTGGAAGAAAGACTACACACAAATCTGCATGGAAATGTTAAACCACAATTATAACCGTGCATGCCTTGTGACATTACACATACAGAGCACTGGTTTTCCATGGTTTAGAGTAAAGTCAATATCCGACGTTTCGAGGTCGCCTATAGTGGTTGAAATTAAATAGTTAGTTTATGTTTAATGTGAATTGCTCGAGATCATATGGTGATTCGATTCTGGTGATTTTCTGGAATTTGTCCATGATGAGGATGGTGCCGTCGGAAGTCCAAACGCCATCGACCTTGCCAAGAACGGAGCATGTAGACCTTCTGTCGGGCGCGGTAGCTGGTAAACTTGATAATTATGTCACGCGGTAGGGGATGTCCGGTTTCCGTTTGGCCTGAGGAGATGCCCGAGGTTTACCAAGTCGGTGACATCGATCGATTTCGTCGATACTGATATTAGCGCCTATGTCGGAGAAGATCTTTGTGACAGTTGCGTCGTTGTTTTTCCCCTGGCTCTCTAACACGCCCGATAAGCGCAGACTGTTGCGGCGACTATACTGGTTTTGGCGGTCATTGCTTGCCTCCATGTCGGAGACTTTCGATTCAAGTTGATTTACCTGTTAATGCAATGTCTGATTTTCGGACTTCAAAGCAGCTATTTCTGTATTGAGGCCACCAAGAACGCCAGTCACTATGCTAGACACTATGTCAGAGATTTGTGAGGCGAAGGATTGCCTCAGTACGTCGCTAATTCGAGTAATGTCTTCATTACTGAGGCTGATAATGTTTGGTGGGCTTGGTCGGTCAGACATATTTAGTTGGTCTTTGTCCGGTATAGATTCTAACGAAAATGTTCGGACCTTCTTCAAATCAGCTTGATTTAGAGGAGAAGAAGCGTCGCGCTTTTTTGACTCTGATGGACCAGGGGTTTTTTGGTTACTCATTTTGGCTTGGCTAACTTAACGTTCCTATGCTTTATAATTTGCCACAGTATACTTCAGAAACGGGTCGAGCGTGACAGGTTAGCCGTTAATCTTTATCGGGCTATGCGTGATAAACGAATACTGTATCTCCAGTGATGCGTAGCACGACTATCTTTTTTTATGGAAAACGTCAAATAAGTAAAATAAGTCGATGAATTAATAATTTTGCACTTTTTCATTAAATGGTATACATACTATTCAGCTTCTACTAGTGTCCAGTAAAGTCCCATTTCAACTAGCACAGTTTTACACGACAATATACATCAGCTTGTATTTGCTTCTTTATACCGTGACATGTTATCATGGATTGTGAAAAGCGTATGTAAATGTGTGTCTTTTTTTCTCAGAAAGAAGTGAACTTTCTACAAAACGCATGCCGTCAGACGAAGAAAGAAACAAGGTTGTGGTCAACCCTCCCCTAAGCGAAAACATCTGTAGCGAAGCTAACCTTATGACGAAATCTGTCCTAGGAGGGCACGAGTTGTCTTGGGGATGGTATGAGTGTCCCTGGGAGAGATTTCAACGACCTGGAGCCCTTGATCTGATTAAGTGGAAAATGCAGTCATGTGAACCGATTCCTTGTAAAGAGGTGTGTTTTATTGTAATTTACAGTATGTTACATGTATGAATATTTCGCATTTTATTATGTCTGTAGCGAAAGAATATTTCCCAGCTAAAATTCACACGTACATCGTTTGCGTTTGTTTTAAAATACTATTCAGAAGACCTTACTTTTAGATGCATATGTACCAGCGTCCAAACACACGCACTCACACACGTTTGATACAAACTAACATCAAAACAGTATTAAATGCTCTTCGAAATATTAATTGCTACGAGTGAAAACAAAATAATTATATCTCATTTCGAAATTCCTTGTACTTAGTTTTGACATTTTTTTTTTACTTTATTGCATATCGATGAAATTCCGAATTAAAATAATGAGACACCTTGTTTTCGACAGATCCTTCATAAAACACTGCCCATTTAAAAAATAGACCGTTGGTATGATCCTCCATTTGGCAAAACTCGAGTCACGTGGATCGGACACGCAACACTGCTTGTTCAATTTGATGGAATAACAGTTCTGACTGATCCAGTGTTTGGGTCTCGCGCCGGACCAGTCCCGCGTTCAATTTTGTCGTATAAGCGGTATCGGCCAGCAGCCTGTCAGGTTACGGATATACCTCATCTGGATGCTGTCATCATCAGTAACGATCACTATGATCATCTAGAGGCCGAAGCGTTAGTAGCTATACATGCTAGGTTTCCTGATGTGCGTTGGTTTGTCGCATTGGGGACGAAGAAATGGTTGGTCAATAAAGGATGTAAAACTGATGTAAAACTGAAAACATAACAGAATTGGCATGGTGGCAGGAGGCGATGTATGGCGGAATACGTTTTGTGTGTACGCCGAGTCAACATTATTGTCAACGGACTCCTACTGATCTAAATTCGGTAGGACAATTTACTGTCGATGACAAAGGGTGTTTATATTTCTTATTGTATTGAACTTTGATTCCAATATTATATCACTGATATTATATAGAGAAGCGTAATATTGTGATGCAAACATTAGCTATTGCGCTCTAGTGATCTGTAAAATAACTATAATCAATAGAACTATAAGATTTAACAATAAAAGGACAGGTATCCACCTGCATGAGTTATTTTATCATTCTTCTATGTTACTAAGTTTCACTTGACCACACAAATTTGAAGTATGATTACAGTCGCCAGAATATGTTCATTAATAATTAACCACTGTTTAAAATTATATTATTATGTTCGTATACTTTGACGATTATTGTATAAGTAATCCAGATTACCGATATCCATAGTTAATAAATATAGTCCATGTATCAGACATCAAGGCAATAGTGACACTCAGTTTGTATTCGTAATCATTGAAATGAAAGACGAAGGTGTGTCCTAGAATGTTAACCACGAAGATAAGTAGGACGTTAATAACAATATTATCATTTTTTTCTTTTATTTCATTAAATGCCACCGTATTTTAGCATCAACATAGGTGGAAACATGTTATTGAACTTAATTGCAAAGCTGCCCAGAGTTTCGAATTAATTTATTTAATGATTAATTCCATGTCAATATGGGTTAAGCATGTATTTGTTTTTGTTTGACCCACATATTATGCCAGTGAACATCAACTTATAGTATCTTTGCAAGTGTATGTACCTTTTCATAAATATGATTTAATATATTTTATAATCTCTAACCTCTTCAGAGCTTGTGGTGTAGCTGGCTAATAAAGGGACCCTCACAAACGTTTTACTTCGCCGGGGACACGGGGTACTACAAACCGCTGTTTGTAACCATAGGCAAGAAATTTCGCCCAATCCACCTCGCGGCTATTCCTATTGGGGCGTATAACCCAAGGTATGTTTGAAGTTAGAGCTGATAGCTTTACAATGGCGTCATTTAATTTGATATGTGCTGTTGTTAGTGCAGCACTTACTAATGTATACGTAGATAGTTTGACGAAGCTGGGTGTGAATCACAAATTAATGCAGCCTTAAAGAAATGTGTTGATGTTTTTGCATAAAAAAAGAAGTTTTTCGTTAAATGCCTAAATTTAAATGATTTAGATGGAATCAGAGAGCTTACATATACACATGAACATAGTGTAAACCTAAACTAAAAAATACTTTAAAGGTTGCACCACCGGGACTCGAGCCGGGGTGGCCCGGTTCAAAAATCTACGTCATTAACTTCTTGGCCATCATAACACATTTGTAGCATCATGCGTATTTTAGCTGATGTAAGCAAACCACCTTATGAAATTATGATACAAATTTAAACGAAAACTGAAGAAGCAATCCAAATTATTAATTCGTTGCGCTTTTGGAACTCTTTATAATTTTATCAATTTCAAACGATTGAATACTTATGAGTGAACACGTATTTCATTATATGTCTATGTCAGAATTGTTATTTTCTCATTCGCTTGTGATCACCAAGGACATCTGGTGTTAATACAAACAATGAAGATACCTCTTCTGCTTAAAGTGGGAGTATTGTTCAGATTTCAATATACATCATCAGTTGATCTCTTATATTTGTTTTTCTTTAATGGCCAGAGAATATATTTTAATGTTGTTGGGCAATTCGTGTGTGGGGTTCAATTCTAACTGCTTTGATTGATGTGTATAAATTTCAATTTCTTTAAACATCGGAGACGTTGGAAAAAACAATTACGAAAGACATTTGTGTTGGAATATGCGAGCATTTAGTCACGTGATTATGAAAAAATAGCCTATAAAAACCGATCTTAGATCGAGGCGGAAATATACATTGTTCCGAACTGGTTCAATCTTAACAAAATTATTAGAATACTCAATTACAAATCAAGGAACACAACACAATATTCAAATACATTATAAAACAAGTTCAGATAGTTAAAATAGTATAACGGGTATTAACATGTTTGAAAGCTTGATGGTAATTTCGAACCTTAGTTCCACTTAAAGTCTTAAAATTTGAAACTTACATCATTAAATCTCAGTCCAAGTACTTGAAAGGAATAATTATTTCGTTTGTACGTACGTGATTTGTTAATTTTTAATATATATCGCCTCATTAATACACGTTTTTCACTCTTTATTCACCGATAACAAAATAGGATGCATTTCCTGTATGTATAAGCGCTTCATGTATTTACTCTTCGCTGTTTGCAGGTTCATAACAAAGTATCAGCATGTGGATCCCGAGGAAGCTGTGGACATCCACGTAGACATTGGCAGTCAAATGTCGATTGGTATACAGTGGGGAACATTTCAGCTTACAAATGAGGTTGATATACATCTTGATTTTTACTTATTCTTAAGTTTCAATGGATTGTATAGTTATATCGTATGTATTGTAAGTAACCTATCATAAAAAATACTCTTGGCACCAAATTTCCCATTACTTGATGTGTTTCGAATTTTTTTAAATTCCCTTAATGATGTCCTTAATAATTTCCTTTTCTTGCCAGAACTACAAGTGCAGTCCAAAACCTTTCCTTAATTTATAATTTAAACTGTATTCATCGGGATGTCATGCAACAATGGTTTCCCAATTACTAAACTTAGCTCGATTTAGACTGTAACCAATTTATTTGTCTTTATGTTAAAGAAACGTGGACTGATGGCGACAATAATACGAAAGAACCTGTTCATGAAGGAGAACGTTCACATAAAACACGCACACGCAACATCTAATTTTAGTTAAGACTTACTATCGCCTAATTATATATAAGTCTCATGCGTATATGTGAATGTTTTAGCATTACCTTGAGCCCCCTCACAGACTGAAGAAAGCAATGAGTGAGCGCTTAGTCTACAGCAAGTTTATATGTCTGAATATCGGAGAAACGTGGGATGTGGGAGACGACAGGGAAGAACCACGTTCCATGAGAGAGAACGTACCGATAACGTATGAGAAGAGCTGAAAACATGACTATTTAAACAAACTAAGCCTGACACAGTTAACGAATCATTTGCATCTTTTTATGACACGATATAGTCATCCATTGCATTTTCATTTTGACTAATTGGATAACAAAATGTGGTTAAATTGAATAGTGTGATATCCTCAACAGCATAACTAATATTATCAATAAAACATTGGTACAACTTAGGATAATTTAAATGTAAACTTGCCGTTAAATAAGTGTATACATGTTATAAGATAAAAGTGATTTCAAGTACGATAAATTTGAAAAATAAATTATTATTGTTTGTTGTAATTGACCTGTATCTAAGTAAACCCCGATGGCGTTCGACAGCTTTATTCCGACTGGCTCAACATATTATATTTTATGATAATAAGCACAGTGTTAGAGATTGTTAAAGTATCGAACGCTATACGCTCTATTTCTCTAGTTGCTTTTTTATAGTTTTTTTATGTGTAAATAGCAAATGTTAATATAATCTTACAAGCCCTCGTATTATACATATCCATATATGTAGGACATCATAGGGGCTGTGTCTGTTGTGTGTGGTCCACTGAAGTATTTACTTCTACAGAACTAAGCTAGCAATACAAAAGATTGAGTTGCAAGTATTAACTGCAAATTATTTATGTAAGTAACCGTAGGTGGCATAGATAGTATACATGTATGTGTAATGCAAGCTGACGAAGCCCAATTCATAGAAAATCCCTATCAGAAAGTTTGAGCGCTTTATGTATGCCCGTTTTATATCTTAGCGGGTAAGCTGCGACAGGGCAACTTGTTCAAGTGTTACTTGAGGTATTATGCGTTTTTTTACAAAATTGACCCTGCACAACAAATAAGCATATGTGACAAGCATTGACAATTTAATATATGAATAATAACCGAAGAAATACTCAACGGGTAGGCTAACCTTGGTCGGCTCGTGCACCACAACCTGATCAAAACATTTGTCACGTGTAATTTAGTAGTATGTATTATTTGAATAATAAATGAATGTGAATTTTTAAAGCTACTGTATGCTTGTAAAACTCAGACCACAATGAGTATGTTTTAGTGCAGCGACAAACAATCTACTGGAAAGGAGATATGTGCAATTAGATATCATGTTCGCAATACCACATTGAAACATTATGACTATTTGTCCATCTTTCAGGGTAGACAAGATATGATAATCTGCTCAAGGTTCTATAAATCCTGTTTTTATCTGTAAATGCCTACTGGAATTAATAAACTGTTACGGTATAAGTTACGCGCAATAAGGATATCCTATGTTATTGTGGTAGAAGTCACGTTTGCGTGAACTTACATTCTTTTACGTCATATAATTTCCGGAATCAAATGAGATGCATTGTCCGTATCGTAATTCGTCTGTGCGCTGTTGTATCTCATACAGTGTATACCTGTTTATGGTTTATCACTGAGAACAATTGGACCATGACGAGTATTTTTTGTCAGATAAGAGACTAAGTATAAAATATTCTTCGGAATATTTGTCTCTTCATAAAAGCTATCGCGGCAGCTTAGCTTTATTATCTTTGTTTCGGCTATAATATGTAAACATATAAATAGAATGAGATGGTACCTTTGATGAATCATATGATTGTAAAATAGAGAATGATGCATCTTTAATTGAGTCTGAACAAAAAGCTGTCGCACACATTTTAATAAATTGAACAGGTTGATGCCAAGGTTCATCCTGACTTAGTAAGTTTGGTCAATAGCATTTATAAATGGTTTAAAGGATGATAATCTTGACGATATTTCTAAACAAATACATCGTCCTGAAAATTGTGACTCGTTAGTGAAAACTAGAGTTAACCAGGGCATATGGCGCATGTTAAAAAGTTACCATCAGGCTAAAGATTGTAAGCTAAGTTCAATTCAAATTACAAATGATAAAAACGTTTTAGATATTTTGGAGCATTTCGATTGAAATTCATTAATGGCGAAAATCCCAAATGAACAAACTGTAAGAGAAATGTATTTTCCGAAAAAGAAGAACAAATAATAAAAAAGACAAAAAATTTGCAATGTATTTGAAATGAAATTTAGGAAGATGATCATCACCTTAATGAACACATTTCCCCAGATTTCATCATCCCTAAACAAATTTTGGGTGAATAGGTATATAGGATGATAACATTTTAAGTTATTGAATAATCATATCCAGAACCTGAAGCAGCTTTAAAATTTGTTGAAACCGGTATATATTTTGCAAGCATTGATATTCGTCATGGCTATAACCGTGCACTTGTTGCTATCGAAGAGTAAAAAGAAGTTAGATTTAATCATTAAAGAAAAATCTATCAGTTAAAAGTTCTGCCAAATGGTGTTTCGTCTGCGCCAAAACTCATTATGCCGGTATATGAATCTCTGCGTATGCTTGAGGATACAAATTCTGAATATATAGATGATTCTTTATTTCTGGCTACCACGTATCTTGTATGTGAACTTAAGATACAAGATACAGTAAACCTTATGACTAAGTTAGGGTTTATGATTTATAACAATAACTCTTTCTTAGTGCCAACTAAAAAAACAGTTTTCGGAAACGTTCTTGATTCCAAAATTAAAGTGATCACCACTCTTCCAAAAGTAAAGATTAAAAAAAATGATACTATGGATTATTTACTCGTATTTGTCGTTGAACCAAAATTATATCTATGCGTCGTACGTAAAAATCTGCACCGACTAATTGGTATTTTCCAACAGAGCACATACTTTATGAAAACGAGTTTTTGCTGTACAGAAGAATATGCAAAAGAATAAAACTGTTTTTTCATGTATTTTCTGGTAATACTTTTTCTGGACTTTTATTCTTGTTTTTGATTCATCAACGTTTTATTTGTTTTGAACAAAAGAAATGATATCGTATATACACTTTAAGCTTCTAAAGATTGCAGTGCTTTCCGTAGTATATCTCGGTTCATTGACATCAAAATCCCTTGTTTGTACTGTTTCGGCAATCGGTCACTTGCCATAAATAAAGGACCAACTAATTGTTTATAATAAGATTTCAATACTGCTCCAGCAGCTGGAGTTTCACTTCTTTATATTATACTGTTCGCTTTGGTCCGGATCGAAATCACATTAAACAAAACAGTGCCAAGTAGTCCAATCTATCTAGAGACGAATGGCTCTGTGCCTGACAGAGCACACACTTTATGAAAATGAGTGTTTGCTGTACAGCAGAATATGCATCTATTTTCTGGTACTACTTCTTCTGGACTTTTATTCTTGTTTTTGATTCATCAAAGTTTAATTTATTTGAAAAAAGTAGTTATATCGTATATACTAGCTTTAAGCTTCAAAAGATTGCAGTGCTTTCCGTAGTATATCTCGGTTCATTGACATCAACATTCTAACAAGGTTTATACTGTTCGCTTTGGTCCGGATCGAAATCACATAAAACGAAACAGTGCCAAGTAGTCCAATCTATCTAGAGACGAATGGCTCTGTGCCTGGACTGACAAAAAAGGGAATACCACTCTGGCAGTTCGACCATGATGACCATTCTGCACATAGAAAAAGTTGGGAACACGATGATGATCCCGTTGTGTCTGGATGCCTGTACAAAATTACAAAGATTCATGCTTTATTCAATACCACGCATTCAAGAGTTGATCAGTGAAATAAATCACGACATATCGAAAGCAGCATGTGATACTAACAGAAAACTGTTTCTCTTTGATAGTGAAAATAAAACTTAACGAATCCGATGCATAGATGCATAGATGAAGTAGCAAGTACGGAATACCGTTAGGGCCATCGTGGTTACACATTAACATCCAGAGGGCGACAATGCGAGAGTGCGAGAACACGATGACGACAGTGCGACAATACGATGGCGACAGTGCGATAGTACGATGGCGACAATGCGAGAATACGATGACGACAATGCGATAGTGCGAGAATACGATGATGACAGTCCGACAATACGATTGCGACAGTACGACAGTACGATGGCGACAGAGCGATAGTACGATGGCGACAATACGAGAGAGCGAGAATACGATGACGACAGTGCGACAATACGATGACGACAGTGTGACAATACGATGGCGACAGTGCGATAGTACGATGGCGACAATGCGACAATGCGAGAGTGCGAGAATACGATGGCAACAGTGCGACAATACGACGGCGACAGTGCGATGGCGACAATGCGATAATACGATGACGACAGTGTGACCATACGATGGCGACAGTACGATATGACTATCGCATTGTCGCCATCGTACAATCACATTGTCGCCATCGTACTATTGCGTTGTCGCACTGTCGTCATCGTATTCTCGCAATCGCGCATTGTCGTCATCGTATTATCGCATTGTCGCCATCATATTGTCGCACTGTCGTCATCGTATTCTCGCATTCTCGCATTGTCCCCCTCTGGACTTTTAAGGTGAAACCGCGATGGCCCTAACGGTATTCCGTAAGCAAGTGACATACAAGCAGGAAGTTTCAATCGGGATAAAAGCGCAATTGTTATTATTGTTATCAAAACTGATCTCAATTACGGCATATGATCAAAATACAATAAAGAAATGTTTTCTTTGCATTTACAGTCTGTTTAGGTTTTCAATATTATTAATTTATGATTTAGCGGTGAATTCATACCAATTGTTTCGCACAAAGCATACACGTAAGATATGCGTTATCTAAATACATAATGCTTCTGATATAAAAGCATTACATACAGTAAAATAAAATGTGAAAAAGTACCCAAACCAACATTAGCATCTGGATATTAAAAAAATATAAATAAAAACAAACAACAACGATAATGATCATGATAAAAAGAAAAAAAGAAGAAGAAAATAAGTTGTTGTTTGTGTTGTTTTTCTTTTTCTTATTTTCTTATTTATATTATTATTATTTGTAGCAGTATACGTATTTTTATTATAACATTATACATGGTACTGTACAAGACGTTTATCAATCTTTGCGTCGGTCGAGGTCGTGATTTATGTGATGATTATCTAGCTATTTTATTCATGAGTGGAAGTATGTCAGATTCCGAAAGATATAAAAACAGCCAAACAGACAGCAATTTCCAGATTAGACATGATAAGATCCAATAAAATCACCACGATTAAGTCAACGATTTCAATCGCTGCGGCAATTGCTATTATGTTATACTAGCATAAGGGTATGTTAAATACATCGCAATTACAACCTACACAAGAAAGAAATAACAAACCAGCACACACATAGTTGCCAATGCCTTTGAACAGTAAATTCAAAGCAATAAAGATCATATTTTATCGTGTGCCGACATTAAACATGCGCCCACCATCAAATTTAATTGCATTTAATCAAAAGTAATTCATCTTTCAAAGAAAGAGAAATCAACTGTATTTTCGAAGTAATTTGTAAGTATCCATGTAAACTAGCCATCGGTTAACGTATGAAAACTAGAGTATGCGTATAAGCAGATACTATACAAATATAACCCAGGGTAACTTTGAGTTACATTTAATATTAACCACTTACAAGTATGTGTAACAGTTTTGCTTATTTGTCATTAAATAGGGTTTCTTTGATCCGTTACCAGGTAGTAAAGAGTAATAGAAACATAGCAGACATACTGCAAACGTTAAATGATAACATAGGGTATCCTTTCAGACTTTAAAAATAAGCCATATAAGTTCATAATTGAACAAGAAAGCGTAGCGTGTGTTTAGAGTATATTTGTTATTGATACAAACACTTGACAACCGCCAATTTAAAGAAGGATCGCTAAGTGGTAAAGTAATCCTTCTCCTATCCTCACTCCACCGAGTGGAGTTTAATCATGCTGGGGGATCTGTCTTTCAATTCGCTATTTGCATTCGCGTCTGAACTTCCTGCTTTACATGTTTGTACAAATGTGAACACGTGTACGTCGAAAACTATAGTTAAATAAGACCCAGCACATTTCCAATTTCAAAGGGACAATATTACTACCACGTTTTCACGTATTAGCATTTAATGTTTTAAGTACGTGAATATTTGTTAAAAGACACGAGTTTGAAATGAACGCGACTTCATCTGTTTTTTCTGTTGTTTACTTAATTATGGCTTTCTGGTCTCATGGGGCAATGGTATTATCCCTTTGTGATTATTGGGATTGGGGAGAATGGAATGCATGGTCTTCGGATTGTATGTGTGGTTCTCCCATCATCAACCGATATAGGTCTAGAAATACGTCTTGCGTCTTAAACTTAAATAGTTTCGGATATAATCCAAATGATCACTATCAATACGAATCGTGTGAGGTATGTAGGTATGGTGGATACTGGAATTATTTCGAATGTCAATGTAGCCAGCGATATTACGGAAAATGTTGTGAACATCGTGAGTACATATAAGTTATTTATTTTAATGTTGTATTTGCAATAATTCCAGCGTAAATTCGTTTAGTAATGGTAATGGTAAACTTTAACTTTGAGCAACTTTGATAACTTATGATCATTATTAAAGTAACGTCCGTTAATCAAAATAAATATTAACAGTTGTCTGTATGATTACATTGATGTCTTTGTTAAGTAAGTTTTTGTAGAGTGTTTTATGTTTATTTGAAGACAACTTAATTATATATATATTTTTTTAAATGCCTATATTTGCGTTCTTTAAAATAAATCTTTACTCTCTCTCTCTCTCTTTTTCTGTTTGTAATGTAAGATATCTGTATGATTATAAGGTGCAATATGGATTAAAGTCCTAACGTCGAAGCTTGTTGATATAAAATATTGAACCGTCCCGCAAACAAGTATTGGAGTAAGGGTTTAGGCTTAAGTACATTGAACTATCCGCAATACGATATTTCCACCTGTTAAATTTGAAGTTAATTCAACTTATCGTCTTCAAAATATGTCAAAATATGTCTCTGATAAGGAATCAGACGTCCGAACGTCCAGACGGCCATATGAACAATATGAATCCAGTACCAGTATTTCCCATTGCAAATTATTGTGCGATGCTTTAAAGGGACACCGTGATGCTTTAGATAAATAAAGGAATTTTTGTTTTACTCGTGGTTTCCCAAAGAGTATATATAAAATCGTGGATGCGATACTTCTGGACATACGTCGTTTGCTTACATCCGCTTTTGAAATAAAATTCGATCCTTAGCTATAAGCAATATATATCCACACCTTAAATATATTTCAAAGATTTCGACTTGTCAGCTTGTATACACCTTGCAATTTATTTTACCAAAGTAGTATTTCCCAATGCCATATAGTGTTAGTATTTTTTACTTTTTATATAAGAGTGACTTCACTCTTATACAAATCATCCACGTCCATCTGGACTTTCATCACCTGTTGCAGGTATCAACATATGCGAAGCTGTTGCAGCAGACGTCATATTCGTGCTGGATTCCTCTGTCAGTCAGACTGAAGAAGAGTTTAAGAAGCAGCTTGAGTTTGTGGAAAGCTTTATCTATAAAGTGACCGTAAATAGTACTGCGCACACATGGAAATATACTTTGATGATCGGCTGACGAAAGATGATATCAAGGCAATATTTCTATTTACTTTACCAAAGATCGTGTGAATAAATGTTTCTCTCGTCATATTATTTCTGGAGTTTTGTTTTTCCTAAATGATTATCGGTAAGTGTATGTTGATATTGATTTTTACTTGCGTTTAAGATAATAAATAATCAGGGTATTTTGGTTTGTTCCCATTGTTTTAGATTTCATTTATATAACCTCATATTGTGATGCTTAACTGCAGAGTAAAGTTCGGAGTATACGATTTCGACCTGGGGCTACATTTACGGACAAAGGGCTTGTTATGGCCAGTACCATGCACCAACCACGGGGAAACCGGCTACCTGGTCTTGCTATTGAGAGGTTCACATTTGTTCTGACGGACGGAATGTCAACAGATAGGAAATCCACAGCGGTGGAAGCGTTAAGTCTTCGATTTTTGTCTACGGTTGTTGTCGTAGGTAAGTTACGCAACATTTCACACATTATACAAATATTTATTTTTTCAACAATTTTAAATTTTGTTATGAACACAAAGCCCTGTTTTGCATTATTGAATATTTTGTTAATATCTTAACCCAACAGGTATTGGCCAAATGGTTTCACATGAAGAACTACAGATAATCGCATCACCGGCTGACGAGTTTATTAAGTCCTATGTATTCTCGGTGAAGAATTTCGACTCGCTGCACACTTTGATTGATCGACTTATAGACGCAACATGTGGACAATGTAGCACAAGTAGTCGGGCAGATATCATAGCGTTGATTGATGATCTTTCATCCTCAACCATGACATCTGCTGAGTTCAGTTCAGCCTTGAATGGTCTTGCATACATAGTGCAAAATTTGTCAGCCGTTGGAAAAGTCGACGGTCAGCGGTTTGGCGTTTTGCATTTTGGCGATATTGAAAATAAGTCGTTGCCTTTGTCGAATAGCATGAACTTTAACAAATTGCTAAGTTTTATGCAAGGTATTCGTCAGTATAGCCATACCTGCTTGTCGACTGTTTGTGCATCTAACATGTATAGAAACATCTCAACAGCTATCGATCAAGTAATTCGCACAAACTTTATAAACCCGGATACAAAAGCAAGAAGAGTTTTACTTGTACTTACGTCTGGTCGATTTGACAATCTAGACGCTATCCGGAAAGAGGTTGATGCCATTACTCGAGATACTGGCGTTTACGTGTTTGCCATAGGCGCCGGGTATGACTCAAACATTGACGGACTGCAAGCAATTGCTCAGGATCCGACCAATGTTTTCATGGTGTCTGAAGATAACTTAGAGACACTTGACGTCATACAGTCCCAATTATCGTACATTACCTGTTCTTAGCAACTGGTAAAGCACCCAATACCAAATTTAGTTAAAGCGAGAATATACGATCCTTTTTTTAAACGGATAACATGCTGAGTAATTTAAAACTAGAATAACAGTTTATTACTAATACTTTTCTGCAGAAACTTATTCATATACAAATGACATGTACACGGTTTGGGGAAAACCCAATGTATATGTGCATATTCGTTCATACGACACATATACTTGTACGCAATTTAGGTTCTACAGTTATTGTTCGTTATTTATTTAATTGAACTAAACAATATTCTGATTGATGGAGCCATATAAAGATTGTTAATTAATTATATATCACGATCCGCGTTCATATTCGTATGTTGGTTTAAGATTCCGGTTCCGGTGTTCAGTGAACGTACAGATTAAAAAATGTAAGTCTTATTATTTAAAAAAAACATGTGTGATTGTAAACAATAACGTGTTCGAGGGATTATCATGAGATTCGAGGTTTACTGGACAAGATATGTGTAATAGCTACGAAAAGGTTACGAATTTTGTGACTTTGAAAAATCTTTCCCTCGAGCGTGTGTTTGTGTGTGTGTTACATCGATGGGTGGGATATGAATAGCAGAGCATATGAAAATGTGTATACACATAAAACGTTGTTTTGATTGTTAAACGCTTTCGTCACGCTTGATACACGTTGTAATAGTTGATTGTGAATGTAGCTTCCTTGTGCAGCAGTGTTAAGGATTTATTCACAATACTAACCCGTTAAAGTGAGACTGCACGATTTTGTTAAATATTTATGAATTAATATAAAATGTGTTAAAAACTTATTATACATATATTTCAATATAAATTAAAATAGAAGTTAAAAAGAACATGTGTCGAATAATGCGAAATAAGCCAGATATTTAATTCTGAAATCGAAAATGTCTGTTAAGTCAAATTCGTCAGCATGTTTATCTTGCATGTACGATGTGAATCTAAATTTAGTTTTAGTGC